>OY756433.1:14027040-14187040 GCA_963576905.1 Mystacides longicornis | reverse complement strand
CAAAAAAAAAAATAACTTCACGCAGTGGTCGCGACAAATTACGAAGATGGAATGAGTACCTAATACTTCGAAGTATCGAAAATCAATCCCCAGAGTTTGGACACCTAAAGGTGTTTTGTTATCAAACTTCAAAATGACATTAATGAAATTTTACAATATATTTATTATTTTCCAGATATTATTTTGGATTATTCAACGAATCCTTGGGAGAATTTAATTTTGAAGATGTCAAGTTATATCATCACAATGGTTGAATTCGTAAAATTTATTCAATACCTATCAGTAGTGGGTGAAGTTTCATTCACAAAAAAATATTTTTATCCTATTATCAATTCATACATTTCTTCGAAGTTGATTCACGTGTAAATTCGTTCTTCATTACTTGGTTTAAAATACAATAGGAGAATTATGTAGGAGATTATCTTTGAATCAGTGATATTATAACTAAATTATGGGTTAACTAAATGGTATCTTCAAGTATCTGTAGTTTTTTTTTAATTCATAAAAACTTTGATGGGTATCTGTGGATGTAATTATTTGAATAACAGAAATAAAAAAATATACTTGTATTTTTCAACAATTCAATTTTGTAACAACTGTGTTTTAAATCAATTCTTGAATTTGAGGTTAAACTCACTACAACTTTCAAAACTATATTAAAATATATATATAGCCCGTAATTATTCATAATTGTCATGGACTTCCTGTTGAGAAAGTCCATGCAAGGAGCAAGAGGTATACCGATAACGCAGAGAGATGGTCTAATGGGCGAACTGTGCGATCTGGAGTACGCGGACGACCTAGCGTTGTTCAGTACGACAGTGGAGGAATTACAGCGCAGTGTTTCAAACTTACTTTTTACTGTTTCAAAGTTTATATACAAGATCTCAACTTGTAGTAAGGGCGCACAATAGATAGATACAAAACCGAATTTATGTTGAATACCTTTTTCCCATTCTAGAAATAATTATCTTTTATTTCTTTAAATATTAACAAAAACTTTTTATTTTTGTTTCAGGTGATGTAATGGACGCATTCGCGCTGGTCAACTCCGGCATAAACTTCATATTGTACTGCTCAATGAGTCGACAGTTCCGCACGACATTCGCCCAACTATTTCGCCCGCAAGCCCTGGCTCGTTGGTTGCCAGTGCCAATGAGGGAAGGCATTCCTTTAGGGGGTGACACAGATGCCAACGGACTGACTGGGGACAAGACTCAAATGACACAAGTGTAGCGCCGGCGACCACCCGGGCGACCCAAGTTGCCCGGACATACGGATGTATAAAGTGTTAACCCTTCCTCCGTATAGAGTGACTCTAAATAAAAGAGTGTATCGAAAATATATATCAATTATTAGAGACCTCTTTAAATTCTTAAACTTTTAATACTTTTAACAAAAATTTATTAGCGCTCGGTTTCTTAAAAAAAAATTAACAGTTTTTTTGCCTAATATCCTAAATGGACTTGATTTTTTTATGAAACCGGGCGTTGGTGTACATTCAGTGTTACTACCTACTTACTAAATATTTTTGTTAATATTCGGTTTAAGATAAACTTTACTAAGTTATTTATTTAATATCGTAGATGTTAAAAAAATAACCGATTGATTAATGATTGTGTTTTAAAAACAAACTCGACAATTAGGTACTACCCATCTTAACTATTCAATTAATTGTTGTGTTATTCATGTACTATTTTAAAATTTGAAAATTAATTTAAGTACGTGTTATGTGCCTTTGTGTTTAAAACGAAAATAATACATTTTGGTTATGTATTAATATGTAGACTTTACTAGTTGAAGCTAATAATTATTAATACATTTTTGTAAAAATTGATGTAGTAACTAAAAATAAAAAAAATAACCGTTATTGAAATCGACAGTACGCGCTTTCTTACATTTTGTATGAATGTTATTTAGAATTAAATTAATACACATCATCACGAATTATGTATTCGACTTTTGAATATTTTCATGTTATAGGATTACAATCATTGTGTTGATGTTTTATATTGTATAATTGAAAAACGCTGGGGCAATTTAGTTAGAAGTCTTATCTTAAGAGCCCGAGATACAGATTTTTAAACTAATATACCACCAAATAATAATATGTTGTAATTATATTTATTAGATTTTAAGTTTTATTTAGCCCATAGCAAAAACAATCAATATAAAAACGCTTAAAGCAAGTGTAAAATTTGTACAAATCATTATAATTTCATTAATTGAAATTGTGAACTTCGTCATACAAAATACACTGACATTTTGAATAAATTCTTTGTAATTTCATTCGATGAAATTGTGAACATCGATATACAAAAATATACCTTCAGTTTGTATAAATTCTTTGTAATTATTTCATTCTGTGAGATTATCATCGTTACAAAAATACATATTTACGGAATAGGTACCTACTTATTAAAAATATAGTTTTTAAATATTCATTTGTTGTGTACTTATGCGATCAAAGTTGGTTACGACGATTAAAAACATAACAGTGAATCTGTGCACACTCGAAGTGAACACCTATTCTTTGACCCGTTCACAGTAAGGTTCTTAAAGCTTGGGTTGTGAAAGAGGAAGATGGTTGGCACTTAGGATATTTTTTTTTGTTTCGATATTCTTTTCTCTATAGCTAGTATTCAACCAGCCAATACGTATTCTTCTTGAGGATTTTTTATGGCAATATAATAAAATGGATGTAAAATGGGATCTCGTGGGACTAAGGAATTGCTCTTAATAGACAGTATTATTTGTGAGCAGGTGAAACATAAAAAGAAAAATGTCTCTATGGCATGGATTGATTACAAAAAAGCATATGATTCAGTCCCACATTCTTGGCTAATAAAAGTTTTGGAAATATATAAAATTAACAACAAACTCGTAGAATTTCTAAAATTTTTGATGTCAAAATGGAGAACAAAAATATCTGTTTCTCAACCTTCTGGAAAATATATTACCGATTCAATCCATATCAATAGAGGTATTTTTCAAGGAGATAGTCTAAGTCCGCTTTGGTTCTGCTTAGCTCTAAATCCACTGAGTAAATTATTGGAATCCTCAAATTGTGGTTATGAATTAAAAAGGTCTGGTATTAAATTTAGTCATTTACTTTATATGGACGATTTAAAATTATTCGGTAAAAATTTAGTTGAATTAGAAAAATTAATCAAAATTACAAAAAAATTTAGTGATGATATAAAAATGGAATTTGGCTTAGAAAAATGTGCAAAAATTAATGTTCAAAAAGGAATAATCCGAAACAATCATCAAAATAGTTCTTCATCTGTTACAAACATTCCTCTTTTAGATAATCAAAATTACAAATATCTTGGCTTTCAACAAAATCTAGTTTTTGACCACAAAATTATTAAAAATAACATTAAAAATGAATTTATTGAACGATTAAAAAAAGTTTTGAAAAGTTTTCTCTCCGGGAGAAATAAAATTATGGCCATTAATTCATGGGTTGTACCGAAAATTTTGTATTCTTTTGGAATCATTAAGTGGAACCAAACGGAATTAGACAAGATGGATTTAAGGGTACGTAGTTTGCTCACACAATAATATAGGATGCATCATCCAAGATGTTCCTTGATGAGATTATATTTACCAAGGAAGATTGGTGGTAGAGGCATGTTAAACATCAAAAACATGAATAACAAAGAGATAAACCTCTTCCAATCTTACTTTATCTCATCAAGGAATAAATTGGGTTATGAAGACCTCATTGCGTGTGATTTGAAGTACACGCCCTTAAATTTATCAAATCCTGTTTCACCACCGATAATTGGGGTACAAGATCGGGTTGATATATGGAAAGGCAAGTCTCTCCACGGTCGATTCTTCGAAACTTTAAATACAGGAAAGTACCTATAATCAAATTGTTAAAAAAAATGGACTGACCTCGGTATCCTAGAGGGTTCGATTCCCGGTCGGGTCAGAAATTTTCAATGTGTTATTTTCACTTGAAATTTCTACTCGGGGTTGGAATCCTGTCTCAGATTCGAGGGGACCGGTTGACTGGTAGAGAATACTTCAAGCATTAAATAAATTCCTCCGGCTATACTGACCTATATATAGAAGAATATTATTTATTTATTATTAAAAATACTTTTTTCATCACAAAATTTTAATTTATGTTTTTTTTATTGGATACAGACAGAATTCGATATAATTTTTAACATTTTTATATCGCCATTTAGGTGTATCACACTTTTTGTACAGCACACTAATAACTATTAGTCTTTACACTTTCTTAATAATTCATTATTACTTACTTTTAGGGGGTAAGAGGAAAAAGGGGCGTAGGAGATTATTATTTTGTAGTCCGAGTCTGATGTAAGAATTCGACAGTCAGTTTGTCCTAAATGGTCTTGTGTCGGGTAGTCTGTGCGTCTCGTCAATTACTTGTACAGAATTTCTTTTATTTTCAAGATAACAAGTATCAATTACTTTCATTCAATACAATACATAAAATTATTTATCATATTAGATTTACTTCTAAATATGGCATATTTTTTGTTTAGTTCTATTATCATAATATGTACTTCAGGTATAAGATTTCAACCAGTCAATCAATCACATAATTGATATTACGTGTAGGTACTTTATTTTCATACACAAACACGTATAAAAATAGCATACTACCTAATTTAGAGACATTCTTTTTATCTACTTTTTCGGTGTATACCGATCTCGGTTACCTATTAGCTTAGAATTCAGATCAAGAGGTCCCGGGTTCGATTCCCGGTCGGGTCAAAGTTTTTCAAGTGCTTTTTTCGCTTGAAATTTCTACCCGAGGTCGGCCTGTCTCAGATTGGACGGGATCAGTTGAAGAAAAAAACTACGCCGACTATACTGACACATTTGTATAGAAAAGTGTATTTATTAGTACCACGAAGAACACGGATTATGTCAAAACGGACTATGCGCATACATGTCCTTGCTTAATATAAAAAGAATTGTTTCAGCAACCAATGAAGCAACAGCTTGATTGAAATAAAACGTCTTGCTTACCTATTATTTTTTAAAGCCTAATCTTTAATCGTTAGAATGAGAGAATCATTAAACCAAAAGTGATATGCCGGATAATAATATACTAAAATAGCATAAAGCTTACCAGCAAAAAAAAAGCTCGACTGAGCTGATTGATGTCACACTTTTTTGTTTGATTGTCATTTTTATCATTTTGACCAGTGCTCTAAATTCGACCATAACTTATTTAAATTATAAGTTTGAACATTAATGAAGGTTCCTTTGTCAAAGACTGCGCGAGCGCTATATCGCAATTTTCTTTCAAAAATAATGACATGGATCTGGATACATCAAACTTGAATTCCCCGTTCCACCTTCCATTTGAAAATACCACCTTCAAAAAACTTTCTGCGCCCATTATGAGACGCTTTTTATTTTACATTTGTTTCTATGAAGTTGATGCTGATGTTGAAATAGTTTGTGGAAGTATGTGTGAGTATCAAATACATAATATTACAGTAGTGTTTGTATTTTTTTATTGATTTAATCTATTTTTTATGCATATTTTAAAAAAATATTAGCATTCGCCACTCCTCTATATAAACTATAAGTGTGCGAAATTTCATACTCCTCCGTCCGCGCAATTTTCGTAAAAATAGTCACAAAGTTTTTCCTTCAAGTATTAATATATAGATGTTCGAAGAAGTAGAGTTTCAGGTTTTATTACAAACTAGCTGAACCGTCGAACTTCGTCCCGCCTCAGAACCAATAATCTTTGTTATTTTTCGTTTATTAGGTGAATTAAATTCCATTTTTAAAACAGTATATCGCCATCTAGTGTGATTAAAGGAAACAACATACACCTCCGAGTTGGTTTTAGAAAATGGGAGGGTGGGTTAGGAGGGTAAATTTGAAGATACCTACCAAAAATTATTCATATATTTTACAACAGGTATAGGTACTAAAATCTAAAAAAAGACATCTTACTGAAATTCAACATACCTATTCAGTTGCATACCAATCTAAGCGAAAATTAAAAAACGGTTTCGAAATAATAATTCGATCATGTTTTACTTAGTATATTATAATGGTTGATTAATATAATGAGGTTGGCTGTAAGACATTGCTTGCAGCAATAAGTCCGCCTTTTGGAAGTTTTTCAAAATTGTATAAAAATATAAATAAATTATATAAAAAAATACAGTGTATAAACACTGTATTTTTTTATATCCAACAAAGATTTATTTATTTATTTATAATGTGGTACATGATTGAAAAAATAATTTAAATTCTTACTCAAAAAAAATCAAAATGTTTTTTTTTATCACAGTTCGTTATTATTTGCCTATATATATTGTTCTGAAAACATACCTCAAAATATAATTTATTCTTATTTATTACTTACCTACTTTTGGTTGTAATCGTGTACGCTTCCTAGTAGTGCAACCCGGGCAACGTCATACGACGGCTGAAGTACACGCTTACCGGCTGGCGAACTGTGCAAAATAAAGCATCTCACGCCATTATCAGAAAGAGAGAAAGAATGCGAACTACAAACAAATGTGTCGAAAACAGTCCTTATAAGGACTCTATGACGAGGGATAACACCCGATTCATGCAATTAAATGTTGAAACCGGTCTCTACCCTTGCATCAGGATGTACCAACACTTTTCATACCCCGACTATCTTCCAGAAGGCCGGCTCACGCGGCTGCTGCTCATTTAATGGGGAGCGGCTTCGATGGTGGTGCTCGATGGAGTGAGGATTGGGAAGCTTCCAATCAAGACTCCCGGGGCCTGGTGCAGGGGGTGGGGATGCCGATGCCTGGCTTTGACCAACCGAGACGACAATGGGTTACCTTAAACCGAATTCGCACAGAACACGGACGTTGTGCCCAAATGCTCCACAGATGGCACATGCGGGACTCCCCAGCCTGTGACTGCGGAGAACCGGTGCAATCCATTAAGCACATTGTCGAGGACTGCCCTCTGAGAGCATTCCCTGGACCATACGCAGATATCCACAATGCCACCACCGATGCTCTTGAATGGCTTGAAAGCCTGGATGTTGCTCTGTAGGGTGCGTCTCTCCTGTATGTAGCAGATAGCATACTTCTCCATCTTCTGACGTTGCCACCCGTTGGTGGCAGAAGCCATACGAAATAATAATAATAAAACTTACCTACTTAAAAAGAAGAAATTTTTATCACAGTATTTTTCATCTTTGTCGGTAACACTTGTCATTTGTCCACAAATTATGACTTACGTACAAATAGTTACAAAATTTTGTCCGTCAAATGGTTTTTTTTTTAATTTTCTATTTGTGAGAGTATACCTACCTACATTATTTGAAAATTTCGCTTAAAATAAGTAGGTACCTATCGTTATAACACAATGGGAAGTTTTCTGCGGAGCTTCCGACAATACACACTAGGTGGCAGAACTTCTAATCAGGTCTATTGTCAAATTCAGTGCTGCCAACGTAGAGATGTTTTTTTCAGTGATGCCAACGTTGGGAAGTTTGTTTTCCATTGTGTTGCTAAGAAGTTGTTGATTTTGTTGCGCATAAATTTGAGAATAAATCTCAGGGGTGCTGTTCTGTATTTTTTTATTTGTATTTAGGTAGGTATATAAAAAAAGATGAACAATTTTATTTGTAATAGTATGTAAAAAATGTACAATGATTACTCTAAACCTATTGTAAGTTATCATGTATAATAATATATAAGTTGTTTAATTTGAAATAAACTAGAATGATATTTTGGAGGTTAGATTGTGAGCGACCATAAAAGAAGAAGAAGTAAATCACCCCCGTTGGCAACACTGAATTTGACAATAGACCGGATTAGCAAGGGCGCCTCTAGCGGCACAAAAAGGAAAAAAAACATCCCATTGTACAGAACTTTCCTTATGTGTTTCGTTTTAAGATTATAAACATACCCATTGTCTGCCTACTTGGTAGCTAATTTATATCGATGTAATATTATGTATTGACTGTTCCATTGAAATAAACGTTTTATGTTTTTATTTGTTCAATAACATCTCAAATTACCCTATTCTTTATATAGTTTATATTCTTAATGAATGGAACTATTCGGCGAAAGATATCAAGGCTACAGGATCAGGAACGCTAACTGAAACCTCTAATAACGAGACAAGAATTATTCGTCATTGTTTTTTCTAGCTTTTCCTCGGGAGAATTTATTTATGCGTGGGTAGGTATGTATCTAATCTAATTTTAAACATAAAAATACATAAATGTTAACCATAGATTTTTATATATAACTAGCTGATCCACAAACGTTGTCCTGTCTTTACTGTGAATATAGAATTCCGATTTGTATGACGGTGATTTTTTTATTACTTAGCTAATTAACCAATTGAATTCCAGCCGATTCATCTACTTTGAATGATGTTTACAGTGCATATTCTGACAATCACCCCAACTTGAAATGTCAACTGAAATTGACAGATGTCAAACGCCAATTAAAATAAAATAAAAATATGTAGGTATATTTTCAAAAGTACTTAGAACGTTATCTACTTTCAAATTTATTCATAAGAACTTTCTCCTGACAAAAACAAACACAACAAAAAAGAATCAGCGAAATTGGTCCAGACGTTCACGCGTTCAATTTTTTTATATAGGGTCTACCTCTAGATGGAGTATTCCCTATATGACGAATATGTAACAACTAATGACTCTAACAATTAATTCATTACTGATGTTCGATTTTTAAATGGAACAAACCACTACGGGATTAGTGTGATCACTTTACGTTAACAACGTTCGCCATTAGGTAGTAATGTTTAAGTCTCCGAAACTCCTAATCATGAGAATTCTGGACATGTTCAACATATCGAAAAATCCCATGTATTCAACAAGTAGATATTCAATAATTAATTAAATATAGATATAAAATATTCCCTATATACCTATTTTCAAAAAAGTGAAGCCTCATCACCGGCACTTTTGACAGATTGGTAGGAATGTTGTTTTATAGAGATTCGTAAGTAAACTTAGATGTGGATGGGGATGACCGGAGACAGATAGGAGTGACGTGAACATGAGAAAGCCTGTCCTGCAGTGGACGATCACGGGCTAATATGATTTTTAGAAAGGGTCAATTCATTTAGTTCAAATGGCTTAAAATGCAAGAAAGAACATCTTTAGAGTAACCTCCACTAAGAACCATTACCATTTTTTTCCAACCAAACTGTCAAACGTTGAAATATTTTGGTTTTACTTAATGATAGAACGTCCAGCGTACTGCAAGAAGGACTACGCGTCCTACCGGTAGGACTCGATGTTTTTGGTTATTGTAGGTTTTCTAAGCCTGCTAGCAGGGTGGAATAAAATCAAGCATATAGTGCATCTCTTTCTCTTTTAGCGGGTTCTTGAATTATGTTTCTACGATCAGTTGGGCCGAAATGGCTGTGAGTTTAAGACGTGGAGCTCCTTCCGGCAGGACGTGGGCTAGGATGTTATATCGTTAAAGTTCCCGAGTCGGGGTTTTAAGTTTTGCATATATAGGATGCTGTGCATGGTTATCGCAATATGTAACATCAAGGACTGACGCGAAGATGGGATTTCCTTTTTGGAGCAGTTTTGTCACAAACCTTTTTAGTGGTTTATCATGAGAGATGACCATTTTTAGAGGTTCCGTTGTATTTGATCGTATCTAGTAGAGGAGAAAACAAAACTTTATGGAAGTGATGACGGAAGAACAAAGGTAGGTTTGGAATTATTTTTTTTATTTTGGCTTTAAAATATCGATAGGTGACCTTCCTCGTAAGCGAAATGACTTATCTAGTCCTGAAGATCTTGTCTTGAAAAAAGGTCACAAGAATCTAGACATAATTAGAACGTTGTGCACCAACAAAGCCAATAGGCAATAAAGATGAGACATTAACAAAAATGGATATAGTAATATCCTGGCGCCAAATACATGACAGCAGTCGCAGTCTTTAAATTTGGTTGCTCTCTTGTTCTCAATAATTTCCAACTTTTATCTCTATATTTCATTAATAATTACTAAATATCTACTTGTTACATACATGAGATTTTTCAACATGTTGAACATGTTGAGAATTCTCATGATTAGGAGTTTCGGAGACTTAAACAATACCACCTAATGGCGAATGTTGTTAACGTAAAGTGATCACACTAATGGTTTGTTTTCCTACGGATACGCCGCTACTTTTAAAAGCGGTGAATATGTCAGTTGAGAACGTTGTCAATATTGTTTCCGTAGTGACGAAAAACATTGTCATATAATTTTGAAAGACGCCGTCTTGTCAGATGACGGCCCGTTCTTTAGGAACCCACTGCATAAGCCAGCCTTCGAAATAACAGTAGAAGACTAACATAACAGTTTGTTCCATTTAAAAATCGAACATCAGTAATGAATTCTTAGAGTTTTTAGTTATAATATATTCGAAATGACTTGACAATACAAAAGTTAACATCTAGGTAATGTTTCTGATACCCGTCTTTCTTTACATCTTCAAAAGGAGAATAATTTACAAAAGATGGTCATCTCTTTTCCTGAAAATTAACTTTCGAGAAGTTTATTATAAAACTGTAAATTTATTCTAGAAAATGACGGTTAATTTTACTACTTTATAAAGTAACGCATTTTGCTTTTAATAAAAAATTAAAACAGCAACATGTGACCCTGGTGGAAGGATGTTGACAAATTTGGATCAAATTTTTAAAACTAACGAGGACCACGTCCACTCACTCCACATCATTTATTTGGTTTTCCCCACTCACAGTAATATTTTGGGGTGACATCAGATGGATAGAATGATCGTGAATGGCGTACCTACTTTAGAACTCGCGAACTTTTCAAATTTCCCAGTAGTAACACGAGGCAAATACTGGGACATTCTAAATGATAGAGGGAGGCAAATGCTATTGACATATTATTATAATGTCTTTTTCTATAGTAAGTTGGTATGTAATTACTAATAAGGTACCTGTCTGCTAGTCCAAGTCACGTTTTTTTTACTTCCCTAGGTCCTTAATAAAGCATCGTACTCACTTGCGCCACGAACGTGTGACATTGCGTCAATTTAATCGAAAGGTTAAGTGTATATGTAATTCGAAAAGCGAACGCGAGCGGAACATTTGCATCCTTTTGATAAAATTAATATAACGATACACTTTCGCGGCGCAAGTGAGTACCGAGCTTTATACAGTAGAAAATCAAATTAACTCCTAACATGTTCCATTTTCAACAATTTTTTATTTTTACAATGTATTTTTGGGTCACGGTATAGATATAATACGAAAGATTTGAATAATAAAAATGGACGAAAGTTATTGTGTGTAGATAATAAAGAAAATCGTTTTTGTTTCAAAATATGTAGATTAATCATAGCTCAACACAGTGGGAAATAATTAATTGATTGTCTGCACACTGTCTAGTATTTCCTTCGCGCCCTACGACTTCCGGTGAATTCATTCAAAGTTACAAAGCTAATTTCCACAATGAAAAATTATCATCCTGTATTCCAAGGTCAGTTGGTCTTTCTACGACCTCCGGTTTATTCTTTTATTCGGTAGGGTTTTTCTCAAAAAAAAATTAAGTTTAGAACTAGTCAAATATTTGAGACTTCTTAAGGGTGTTACGCACGTAAATACTCGTTTTTGCACATTTATTTAAGGGGCCATTCAAGTATTACGTAACGCAATTGGCAGTGGGGGGAGGTCTTGTAAATAAACGTTACTGTATACTACCGGGGCGAGATGGGGGTTCAATCCAAGGTATTTAAGAACATAATTCAAAACCATCTTCCTCTTTCACGACACAAGCTTTAAGTAGCTTACTGTGAAAGAGTCAAGGAGTGTATTTGTGTTCACTTTGAGTAAGCACAGATTCATTTTTATAAAAAAAAAATTATAATAATCTTTATATTAATCTTAATAATTAGAATTTGTCTCATTTACCCTAACATTATTTTGCTTTTTCAGTGTATCTAATAATTCTCCTTAAATAATGATCATTAAATATCTAGGTACTACCACATTGGGATCCTCCACGCTCGTTTAAAGCTGGCTGAAACTTTTCATTTATGCGGCCCCTGAGCTCTCCAAAACAGTCTGCGAAGACGCCATCTAACGGTCAGAGTTATCATAATACATATTATCTTCCGACACTTCTACTGAATTGGATCATTATCGCGCCCTTTTTGGTATCTCCAGAATCTGCCAGATGCTCCAGCCAGTGCATCCTTTAAACGTAACGAGGCCCTGCTAGAGATCACAGAACTCGGTGTTGTCTTATAGGTAGATATCTACGCCCTTATAAAACTCCAGTTTACAAATATTTGTTCCAATTTCTCAATCTTACACGAGCCATCACCTACCACAAAAGTAAATAAAGATAATTTTATGCTAAAACTCGCGGTGGATGTTTACTTTAAACGAATCACCTTCACAGCGTCTTACACAACTCCGTCACAAGTTCAACAAAACTTTATTTTGCTCAAAATGTCAACAACTAAATTATTATGTTGCAGAATGTTCGGTAATTTGCTTCAAAGTTTCAAATATAGAACATTTACTTATCTGACTGTAATTTTTTTATCATTAGCTCGACATTCTTCTTCTTCTTTAGCCTTCAGTTATCCACTGCTGAACATAGGCCTCTTCCATGTTCTTCCATTCTTTCCTATTTGTTGCTGTTTGCAGCCAGTTCCCCCCCCCCCCCCCCCATAGCTCAAATCTTTGGAGTCCATCTTATCATGCCCTGCCCATTGCCACTTCAGTCTTGCTATGCGATTCATGATGTCTACCACTCTGGTTCTATATCTAATTTCTTATTCTATCTCTTAGGCTTATACCCAACACCACCTATATAAGAAGGCCTTATTGCTGCGTCACATCGTGAGGCCCAACATTCACTCACCTATATCTATGTACTTACCTGTGCACTATCTGTCTACACGCCGGCAGCCGTGACGCGGAAGGCCAAAAATGGCCGCCTGCACTAAGGCCTTCTTATATATAGGTGGTGTTGGCTTATACCAAGCATGGATCTTTCCATGCATGGATCGCTGAATGCATTTTAGTTTTTCGACATTTCTTCTTGTGAGGGACATGGTCTCCAGTGCATATGCAGTCATCTAGCTCGACATTATAATACACATATTATGTGCAGACTATCACATACCTACCATAGAACAATAATACCCTATGATACCTACTCTCTTCCCGAATCCCGACCACACTCAGGGGCATAGCGGCAAAAGCCCTCCGTGGCAGTGTTGCCACCTTTGTAAAAAATTTCACCCGGATAAACCTTTAAAAAAGGTCATTCTGAAAATATGGCATTCGGAAAGTTGTAAATTCACTAAAAAAAGGGTCGTTCCCAAAATTTGGTATCCGAAAAGGTGAAAAATCGCTAAAAAAAAGATTGGTAGCAACACTGCTTCATGGTGACTCTACAAAACAATAGGTATTATTAATATTTTTCTCAAATAATTATTGACAATCTCTAGTACTTTAACACTTGCAGAGATTTGAGAAATTTCATGCATATCCTTTTCAAAAGAGTAGGTATATTATCCATCTCGGTTTTAGCTGAAACGTTTTTTTTTTTACCCATCACGCCGTTTCCCGAAGGTGGTAGGCAGAGAGTACGGGCTTCCATTCTTTCCTATCCAAACAAACCTCTTTCGCTTCCTCCAAATGCATAACATTCCGCATACATGCTCTCCTATTCCTTTTGCTCCTGACTTGGCCCTCGTGTAAGGCGGCACCGATATGGTCAGACCATGTCATTCGAGGTCTGCGTGCACCCATTCTTTCAGATTTATATATCCTTTTAGTCATTCTCACTTCGTTCATTTCTCTATACATGCCCAAACCACCTTAATTTATTCACTTTCAATCTAGTCACCACGCTAACATCCACTCCACATTCCTTTCTAATATTATCATGCCTCACCTTATCAATCAGTCTCTTTCCGCATATCCTACGCAATGATTCATTTCCACAGCATTTATTCCAACTACCAAATTTTCGTCCATTTCCAAGTTTCACTCCCATACATTATGCATGGTATCAGGAGTGCATTGTGCATCAACTGTTTGGATTTAAGAGATACGTTCTTATTTCTCATTCTAATGAGCCTCACCTCTAGGTCTAAGTGCACCGCCAACCCTTCTACTAGGCAGTTTCCTTCTTTCAATCTCCTTTTCAAACCTTCCATCTCTGCTAAATAGACTACCTAAATATACATACTCATCCACTTGTTCCAAGTTCTCATCATTCACTTTCACACAACATTGCGTTCTTAAATAATCTTTTCTTTCAAAAACAAGCACCTTTGTCTTATTCATATTCATCTTATGACGTTTCGTTTCGTTCGATTTTGTTTATCAAAATTATGAAATGAATGGTCTTAAGATGAATGTCAATTCGCTGAAAGCGAACGTGATTTGCAAGAACTTGTGACGCATGTTTATCTAAATTGTGACAATAATACTTAGTACCTACCTAGGTACTTATTACTTATTTTGAGTAGGTAGTTATTAAATCTTGAAATTAACCACGGCGCAATACGTTCCCAATAGAATGATTCGCCGGTAATCTAGAAAAAAAAAAGTTTTTTTAGGGCTTTTTATTACTCTTTCTTTACCCGTTGTCTTGCTGCGAAACTATACTTCTAACAAATCTTACAGAGACAAGACACCACTAGCAGCTGCAACTTCAGATAAAGCCTGAAATAATGGAACACTTTTTGCAAAAAAGATGATAATATAGCCGCCGCGATTTTTTGTCCGAGATGTTTGTTTTTCTATAGTCAACTGATCCTATAATCTGAGACAGGCAAAAGGCAAGGTAGGAATTCCAAATGCAAACCATAAAACGAAAATTTGTATGATACGAATATACTGATACGATGAAAAACATATTACATTCAAATAAAATAATTAATCAAAGATCTCTTCGAAGAAGCGCTCTTCCTTTACCCAATTTGCTTGAATACGATGACATGTTTGTAAAACAAGAAATTTTGTTACCACCCGGTATTTTAAACCAACAAACAAAGATCCTTCCACCACAAACGCTAAACAATAACTATGCACCTTTGTTTTTTTTCGTAATACAAAAGGATTAACCAATACAGTAAAGAACGCAGCGACAACGTGGCGTCGGCAAAGTTAAATGGTACTGATTTTTTTTTTTTTTTTTTTTCTTCAATTGGCCGGGATACAATGCCCCCTATAACACCGCGACCCTTGTTGGGTCTATTGTGTTTGCCACTTTGATTACAGGATGCCGTCGAGCCCAATGTCCACCCAGAAGTTGACAATGGTTTTTGCGGCGGTGTTTAAATGGTACTGATAATACTAAAAAGAATAAAAATTATAGAGGGCAAGATAATATGAAAGATTGACAATAAAAACTTTTAGATCTTAGTTATTTATTTAAAAAAAACACAGAGGTATAGTTTCTAAATTCTTAAAAATATCAAATAGTTTCTGCTGAGTAGGTACACAGAATATATTTGATTACAGAAGAGAGGAAAAAGAATATGCTTAAATATAAGGCTGAACCAGAAGATCTGATTGATGCAAAATAATGAGTGTGTATCATTTTATCAAGAAAACCCAGGTGATGCAGCAAATTCAAGCACTAATCAACAGAAAATGCTAAATAATTAAAAGACCATTGCATAGAGACTGTATTCTCTTTCGAGTCACAATCCTAAGGGTAGACTCCCACGATATGGCAATATCGCCATATATTTGTCAATTTTCTATGATCATAGCGTGTGACTAGGCTATGTTGCGCTGGCAGTCATCGATGGCACCATATAAAATATACTCTTGTCATAATATTACAATATCTATGTAGCATAGAAATATGGCGTTATCGCCATAGCATGGGACTCTACATTAATTAGATTGGTCTGCACCAAGCGTGTTGGAGCTGTTCCTGATGCACTCCTCTGTGTCACCAGCCAGCCTCTTCATCTCCTGATAGGTGCTGCAGCCCTTGCCCCGATCACCTGGTCTATATGGTCTCTGGGGTGGCCTCCATGGTTTATGCCCTCAATCATTCCTTTGATGAGCAGACCCAAGTGCCTATCCATTTAGCAAATTGTTGGGCAACTCATTTCAGGAGCTGTTGTATAATCGAAATAAAAAATACAGTAAAAAATATTGATACTTTATTATTTACAAATAATATTTTTACAAAATATAACAAATTGCTACGAATATAATACACAATCGCAACTTAGATATAAAACTCATTGTTACAACAATACAATTTATGTGCTTACTTCATAGAGTGTAAATAAAATATCAAGTAATTATTATTTTTTAAATTTTGTTACAAGATAATAGGTAGGTATATAAATTTTTAATATAAAAATATAGTTACAAAATACATTCTAGGTTATAAATTTTACTTTTTTTATTACATATACCATATTGAAGACACTACAACGGTTTCAAGTAGATCATTTTGAATAATATCACATTGAAATTCATCATGTAATGTTAACAATTTTGAAATTCTGAGATTACATGACATTTTACCCTTTTTCTTCCAAATTAATGTTTCTGAATCAAATTTTGGAAAGGAATTTTTTTTATTTCTTTAGAAATATGGTGATTTTAATAAAGAAAATTGGCTGTGAAAAAATCGATATCGAAATTTAATTGAACTGTATTTTAATGTAATACGAGCTTTGTGCATTTTACTATGAAAAAATATGAGAATAATTTATTTCAAATGTTGTCAATATGAAAAACCGTATCTTTTACATTGTTTGATGTTTGAATACCCATGATACGTAACTTGATTTTGTGCCCAAAATTATCAGAAAAATTTGAAATCATGCTTGAAAAGGAAATAATTAGCAAACTTCATTCATCCTACATATGTGACCGAAGAGCAATTTTAAAGGTATTTCATTGTATTGAATAAGGGGATTAAATATAAATATGAATATTTTACAAATGGCACATATATGAACAGAGGGGAAAAACTGGTTAAAAACTGCACAGGACATAAAGAGGTGGGAAACTTTAGAAGAGGCCTGCATCCAGCAGTGGAGGGACGGCTGACAAAGAAGACAAACAGAGAAAATAAGTGGCATTTTACTAACTAATAAGGGAAAATAGTTCAATTCCAGAAAGTGTATAAATATGGATTTTATTATGCCAAGTTTGGAAACAATATTTAGGAATAGTATTTACTTCCACCATATAGAATACAAATCAAATTCAAGTATGAAGAAATTCACAGAAAGTAGAAAAACAAATTTGTTACACAGTGGGAGGTTATGGATCTTTAAAATTCAAAAATATAGCATAATCTCTATATGTAAAAATGGAGCCCAGAAAAAAAATGAGCCTTCTTTGTACCTTTGACAATAAAAATTCACTATTTTTTTAATTTTTAATGATAGTTGATGCAATTATCAGAATATGCCCTGTAAATATCTTTTGAAACATACGCATCTGTCGGAATTGTATTAGTTAAGTAGGCAATTAATTGTATCACTATACAAATTCAATGTTAGCGAAAATATACTCAAAAAAGGAAAAGGTATAACAGTAAAGCTAGAAAAAAATAAAATAAAGAAGAAAAACATGATGGGTTCAAACCAACTGACGAAAAAAAAGAGGTACACAAAACTATATAACTGTTGGGTTGATATTATTATGTACATACTTGAAATTTCATACTTTTCCAAACATGTGCAAATAAAGAAACAATATTCCATATCTAAAGAAACCTTATTCGGATGTTGAAAACCATTGGCACTAAAACATAATATATACAAATTAAAGAAGGAATACATGAGAAATTATATTGGTTGTGCAGGCTGCATTTACAATAAGGTATGAGATATGAATGCCAAACATCAATTATGAGTAAAATGTGAATTCTAAGACAGTTACTTGAATTACCGAAATATACAAATAATGTCATGGAGTATTTCAGTATATTGTCAAAATAAATTTATTACGATTTTACGAATTCTGCATAATTTCCATATAAGCGAATTCCTTGCAGTTTTACCCAATAGTCTGAAAAATTCATAGATTTTATTCACTAAAAACTCATTTTTGTGTTAATTTTTTAGGTAATAATTAACTCTTTCACTTCAGCTTTACCATCGAAAAGTTTGCGCCACTGGTATTATATAGAAGATTATAATTGTATTTACTTTTTCAAACATAGAGAGAACTAGAAATTTGTAATCGAGATTTTTTTTTCAAACAACTGTGGATACAGATAGCAACAAATTTTGATTATAAAAACACTATGCAGAACTGTATAGAAATACTACCAAATGCCCATTGTTTATTGACCTTCACACTAATGGTGTTACCGCCTGTATTTGAAATTTTAATATCAGATAAATCAAGATTCATTGTAACAAAGTTTATGGAGGACAATTGAAATCCAATTGAAGAATGTTGTTGATTCTGTTTTTGTCATAAATTTGATCCGATTGTGTAAATATCAACAAAGTAAACAAAAATATTCAGTATTTCTAAGCATTTGATGGCGTGAACATACCAATAACACAAGGTTTAAAGAAAGTGAACACAAGACATGGAATGAACAAACTGAAAAATTCTTAAACAATTAAAATATCTTAGTGAGATGTTACATATTTACATTATACACCCATTGCGAGTTGTTCTTTTTTTATTTTTACAATTCGACAAAAGGTTCAAAAGTGCTTTTATTTTTCTGTGATTCAAATAATAAACCTTAATCAAAATAAATAAATGCTCAGTTTCATAAATTATAATAATAAATAAAATTGATGTAAGAATTATTATACAAACAAGTTAACATGCAATTTAAATACTCACAACACATAAGCTTATAACTATTATTTTGAACAAATCAAAGGTGAAAGAGTGGCGTAAGCTGCTTTTAATATCACTACTGCGAGCCAAATAATGAAATATCTAATGTGGGGATTCACAAGCATTTACACACAACCTAAGATAGATGAACTTGAATTTCTCCTCATCATTTGATTTCAAAGCATAATATATAATTATCCAGATCAAAATGTCATCCACAGCCAGTTACAAAAATATTATTATGTATATTATTACAAATTTGAAATCCCATACTCATTCTGAGAAAATTTCGTTTTAAACATACCTACATTAAATTTTTTAGACATAAATATCAACTTAAGAACTTTTAAATATTTAAAAAAATGCATACGATATCAAAATGCTGATCTAGCTTAAAAAAATATGAATATCAATATTAAAATTAATTTTAAAGTCAATAATTTTTCATTTCAAAATAATATAAAGCATATAAAATCTATACTTTTAAAGTTCAATTTTTACTAATCATGTTGTGTACAATATATAGAATTTCTGTCTCAAGGCTGTTGCCTATCTACAGGACAATGACAACAACTCTTGTCTATTTTATAGGACAATGCTATGCTTCACAAAAGGCACATTACAGGCAATGATACAAAATACTGTCATGAATTATAGAAAATTTTTGTTTTTATTACTTAGGCAAATATAATAAGTATATTGTCTTAAAGAAAAATTTTCTGATCACATAATTTGAGCACACATTACATTTCAATACAATTTTTTTGTTCCTTCTCGAGAAATTTTCAACACACTACAGTAAAAATTTATACAAAATACGTGAAAATAGAAAGACATAGAAAGGAGATAAGATAGGAATGAGCAAAAAAAAGCAAGTCAAAAGAGAAAAATATTAATAGAAAGATTGAACTTAAATTATCATTGATACAACTTAACTCTGATCCGCTTTTAGAGTAAAAAATATGTTATTCTTAAAGTAAAATTCATCCAGTCATTCGAAACATTTTCATTTTGGTTTTAAATTCCTAACTTAACAGCCTCATACCGTTTTCATAACAATACAACAAATAAATTACGAATTCAACATTACAAAAACTATTTTTTTGACGAAACTCGATTAATGATTCAATGAAGTTTTATATATTGGTCTAAAAATGATATTCTTAAGAATGATGACAAATACAGAATTATTTATTGTTAGATCGCACGTAAGACATCTTTAAGTTTGTTCATACGTAAGGTATCATTGTTCAAACTTTTCATGTGGTATTGAGGGGAATATCAGAGGTAGAGTTCAGATTTATTATTGGAAAATTCATATATTTTCCATTTAAAAAATTTATTCTAAAATAATAATATGTACAATGAGGAGTTGAAGTGGAAATTTAATATATGGTTACAAATTCATACAATGATCTTATATTTCTATGGATTGCTAGCGTAAGGTACCCAGTGTTATCAGAACAAAATTTGATTTAAATACTTACAAAGAGGCAAAACAAGGTAGTACCATCATAGTTGGTCATAGTTTCATGAGCGTTGTTGCGTGTCGCAAAAGAGAATTTTATATTATTTTCAAACTTTTTAGTGCATTCAGGTTAACAGTCCATAGACAATATCAGGTCAATGAATTCATATGACACTTAAGTATGTAGATCTAAAATCTTGAGTGACTAATACTTATGTGGGAAAACCCATACCATGAATTAACATACTTTTCATGTTTCATCTTTAAACTTTAAACCAAATAAAATAAGCCATCAACTACCTCGATACATGATTAAAATAAATATATTGTTCCTTACATAATATTATTGTAACATGAGAGACTCCAAATTCCTATTCAATATGGTGTCTTTGACCGATTTAAATACAACCTCGATATTATATGTGTCAATTGCTGTGGTGAAGTGGTGATAGAGGGCAGTCTTTGGTTCCCGGCGGACGCTAACGAAAAGATCCAGTAGAAATGCTTGCACTTGAGGCAAAGAATGGGGATCGCCTTTATATTGTGGGTAATACCAGCGAATATCAGTCTCGGGATTGGAAACTTTTTTCACGAGAAGATCAAACTTATTCAAAAACAATATTATGGAGATTCCTCTAAAGCTAATATTGTTTACTATGGTATCAAATATATTTCTGGCCTCCTCTAGTCTATTTGTAACCCTGAAATACACAACCAAGAAATATAATTGCACATTTAAACTTTTTCTTATCATTAGAATATGATTTCTGTGGTGGCATGGTAAAACGACCCAAGTCAGTGTGACAAGATTTTACAATACGGCGGGTTTCTTTAGCTATAAATTTTAGCTGTTTTGGATTTTAAAATAAAAGCTTAATTATCTTTAATAGGTCCTTCATGTTACCATTATATCATAATATTTAGGACTCTCTTGTATTATGCATGTATAATATCTGAAAAAAATCTTTTATTTATTGTTTTTTTTATGCATGTGTCTTTCTACCTTGACAATTTTTTACTCATTCTATGATCGATTCTGTAGTTCGGTCAAAATTCCCATACAAATGTAGCAACATTTAGTGATTTTAACTCACGTTTACTTTTTTTCTTTGGAAGAATTTCTTCAAAATAAATACTTCCTAAAATTAAAACAATCAAGGTACCGAATAAATTGATTTAGGTAATTTTAAATTAAACATTTCAATTTTTTGTTGTTTTGTGTAAAAAATAATTGAAACAAAACTAAAAGTCTTCTTAATCATACAGTATCTACCTACGCCTTTCTGTTTCAACTTATTATCTTCCTTCTTCTTCTTCTCTACCAGTCAACCAGGCGGGATCGGTTGACTGGTAGAAAATAAGATTTTATTAAAAAATACATATGTGCATTCTACTCATATTTTTTTCGGAAATATGAAGTCATATTATTAAAGACTTTAACAATAAAATAACTTAAAAGAAGTGATTTATTGTTTGTCGATAATCCTTAGATTTAGAAGGAAGGGATATTACCTGTGTAAATTCGCTTGATGGTTACCCGGAATGTGATTGGTTAACACTTGTCATGGTAAGACAATGTAGCCCTTCCCACTATTGTGTATTCTTTTGAATATTTATGGCTATTGGCTAGTTCACCAGATTTCGGCAAACAAAAAAAAATTACCATAAAATTAAATCTTTAGAATATTGAACAAATCAAAAAATATTAAAAAAAGTTACCGACCTATTGTCTAGACTCTAGAGCTTAACAATAAAAGCAACAAAAGCTGTAAACAGATTAGTCGGCAGAAAGGTATTAACTCAATACCTGCTCTTATCAGAGATAAGAGTTAGACACATTCACAAAACACATTATTTAAATACATTTTAAAAAGGTTCACTTTTAAAAGAACAGCTTCTCACAAGAGCTCTATCATAGACAACACCGTTTTACCTTGTAGTAGACAAAATTCGCCGCGCGTCGTTTTACCTTGCCAAAATAAAATTGATATTGAGTTATGCTGGAATGAAAAAGTGCTTTTAATTCTTTTATAAACAGATTTTTTTATTTGTGCTTTTGAACTTTGTTCTGCTTGTGATGAAGTATGATGTAGCGCATATAACTCAAAGAGCTGAAAATGAGAGTTATGTCTCTTTACCATGCCACCACAGATTTAATCTATGAAGGTACCTAGTTGTGGTTAAACTGAGTCAATAAAAGGTAATGCAGTGGTATCAATGTAATGACACCTCTATTAATGATTCATTGTTTGACTAACATGATTATTTACACTCTGTTATAAAAAGTCTTTAAAATACACAAATTTAGAAAAATATAAGAAGGAACTAAAAGCATTTTTATTTAATACATCGTTCAAATTAAATAAATTGTATACTTTTTTTTTATTTCCCAAATGAAATATTTTACAGTATCTACTAATAATATAATAGGTACTTATAAACTAGATTAATGCATTTTTTTATTTGGGATTTATTATCTCTTTAAAATATTTTAAGCTTACTCAAATTCAAGATAAACAATTCAAGCCTAATATTTTTTGTTAACTAATTTCGAAAAAAGAATATGTTTAATCTAAATTCGGAATAGTTGAGTGTTGTGATAACAATAAATAGGAAGTTACATAGCTTTAAATTCAGTATTAATTTTAGATAATAGAACACTATTCAAAACATGTTGTAATAATCAACAGATGTTCAAGGCAAAGTATTATCAAGCAACTTAAACACTATCTGTCACAGTGATGATTAGTATGTGCTGTATCAAGGCGTACAAACTTTTTCTTTATATATAGTAGTAAAATGATGAAAACTCACCTGTCTTCCGACAAAACTTGATCAAACTCGGATGATGAAACAAGAAACAGTATTGATGTAACAGAATCAAAACATTGTGTCCATTTCTGCCTTTGTGTTCTTTGTCCACCAACGTCAACAAACACAAATGGAACATTGTTAATATGTATGGTAAATTCAGATATTCCTTTGGTAGCTTTACGACAGTGCAGTATATCTTGATTGGTGGGAATGTAATCAGGTCGGGCGATTCTTTCTATCTCATCGAAAAAGTAACTCACTGAATCACTCTGAAATACAAAGATAACAGGATATCAAGAATAAATAAAAAAATGAAGCATTCAATGTGTTCTATACTTAATATTTTGATGCTTTCTCTTAATATAAAACTATACTAAACAAGATAATTAATAAAAACTTCTCACCAATTGGAACTCCCTCCTTCTCTCATAAGCTCGTTTGATAGCTCGATCCTGCCAAAGTGATTGGATGTGTGGTGCGTAGTGGATAAATAACCGCGACTCCAGGGTACCTGTACTATTAAAATGTACTGCTTGCTGCCCAATGTCCAGATTTCGGGGATTTTCCCATGGTATGACCAATTTATCCCTAGCATCAACCAATACTTGAATACCTTTAACTATATTTTGATATATTATATGCTGATACTCTTTAATCAATTCAGGTTCGAACTTAATGCCATGAATTATTCTCATTTGCTTGAGAAATGTAGATTTCCCACTTTCTCCTGCCCCTAAAAGGAGGAGTTTCACTTGTCTCCGGAATACTTGTTTATCCTTTTCAATGATTCGATCTATTTCCTTGCTTCTGTAGCGCTGTTCTATTTCCTCCGGACTAAGTTTTAATCTCAACCAGCAACCGACAGCACCTGAGCAACAAGCACAGGACCACAGATCACTAGCCATCTTGAGTGTCACGCACCCTCACTTAAATTAACAATATTAATCGATACGAACTATAAAAAACACTCAATAATATTATCTCAGTACGAATAATATTGGGTTATCAATAAACATTTTGACAACACAAATGCAGTAACAATCTCCCTAAGGAAACACCCACTCCATCTCAAAACAACACTACTTACTTGTCAACCGCGACCATTGACTGAATTTATTTTATCAAAAAACTATTGCCATATATAAAAAAAATGCTTATGTTGTATAGAGTTTTGTCTTGATTTTGCTTGATTGCAATTTTTTATTTGAATTCATTATAGAAGGTGTTGTTTGAATACTTTTTTGTATATTTTTTTTTTCATTAAAAACGGATAACTTTTTTAAATAGAATCTTTTTGAAATTTATGAAAACAGATCTATATACTCAAAATAGTCTTCCAATGCTCCTCATGGAAATATAATTTGGAGTAAACAAATTATTCCAAAATTTGGGAATGTCTTAGGTATTCCAAATCCTAAAGCTTAGTAATTTGAAGGTGAATTTAAAAAGGTGGAGCACATTTTTTTTGGACTAAAAAGTGATGTATTTTATTATAAAAAGCCATTTTTTTCAATTTCAGTAAAAAGCACTGACTTTTTACTATTGAACAAACAAAAAATCAAAAATCGTCCCACCCCAGTTCCAGCCGTGCATAATGTGTTGCCTGCAACAAAAAAATACCAAGACAAAAGAAAATTCATTATGAAATTTGACAACGTCAAAATTATTACGCGCAGTTACGTATAAAATATGTAGATGTAGGTATCTATCTATCTATAGAAGAATAATTGCAGATTTACGAATGGTGTATTCGAACACGTGTGTAATGTCATACTTAAAATTTTGATAACATAATAATTGAAAAAGTTTAGTACTAAAAACTATTGAATTGCGTAAATTAAAATCAATGTGATTTGTGCAAAATACGGACTTGGCATCGTTTGTGAAGTTTGTAAACATGTCAATTCCAGATGCCTGTGCATCTGTTTCTAAAGAACAAATTCAAAACAAAGTAGTGTTGGAAAGGATTCAACAATATTTGAAAGAAAAGAACTACGATTTAATTGACAGACAAGAAACTCCTTTTGTCGGCCACGTGGATCAGAATCAAAATACGATTGTTGCCGAAGAAGATAGTGCCGAAAATAACCTTTTGAAGCAAGTGTTGGATTTCAAAAAATCCTTGCTTTTTAGAGATCCTGAAATAGTCACAGTTCTGAAAAGTGTTACTAGAAATATAAAATCACAATGTCTTTAATATCGGGAAGAACTTCTTTAGTTTCTGCTGTTAAATCTTCCATTAACCGAAGAAGTTCAATAGCACCGTCAAAATGTCACATATATCCTGGAAGAGTGGAAACTGCACTATTTGATTTTTTGCACAAAAAAGAAATTAGATTGTATGAAGAGTTGGTGATTATTTTGCGTGATCGTTCACTCTCAGACGAAGAACTTTGCCTAGTCTTGAGTGAAAGTTCAAAATGTATTGGATTACTGGATCGAGATGCAAGATTGCTGGTAGAAGCTATGTGTAATTTAGAATGGCCAAGCAGACCTATTCATGTTGTGAAATTGTTTTCTCAATGGTTTCTAGATTTATTGACAGCTCATATATATCACACACCTTGTGCCCTCGGGTCATTTGTTAAATTATTATCAAAAAGTGAGATTTTTTTTTGTTTATAAGAAAAATGTTTATTTGATTTAGACGAACTCCTTAATTTTGTTGCATTTGCTTGCAGGTGATAATTGCTGGACTGAGTCTCCCAACAGTGATCTCGCATTTATATTTTCTAATGTCCACAATTTGATAGCTCGAGTTGTGGCTATAATACCCATGTAAGTAGGTCGTTTTGTATTTATTTACCGAATATTACTATATTTTACGCTTCATTACACAAACTTTTACAATAGGTATATTATTATATAAAGGTGTTTATTTGATTTCAGGAGCAGTGAAGTTTTATTAGAATGTTGCATAGAGAATTATCCGTACCACAAACACAGTGCAGCTGTACAACAAGCATATGTTTATAACATACTGTGGATCTCTAGATACCTTCCTGCTCTCACAGATCGTCTTTTAGCTCTTATTTTAAACAGGTATAAACAATTTTATCAATGTTAAAAAAAGTTTGATCTTAGCCTGTTAACCGGGGAGTTCCCATTCTAATTACGCAACATGTAACGGGCGCGTATTCTTTCACTAGGACGTGTCAACACGCCACGCTCGGAGAACGTCATTTCATAGTACTGTTTTTTTTTATTTATACTTAAAATAAATAAAAAGCTATGAAATATATATTTTATCGTAATTGATATGCATAAAATACAATGGAAAAAACAAAATTTCTACGAATACAAAAATATACCAACTATAATTCATCATCGCTGATATCGCTCTCATTCATTTTGATGGACACTGAAATAAAGATATTTTTTAAATAAAAGGTTGGACATACAAATAATATATAATAGGAAATATTTTTATAGCCATTGAATGTATTTAAATAAACAAATAAAAAAAATACGTAAGTAAGTATAAGTACGTACCCGTCACTGGTCACACAACACAACCCACCGCTCGCAACAGCGAAATGAAACTGACTCCATCCACGTATTAAATTCATGTCGAGACCCTTATGAATGACGTATTACTATAGTTGTTCGAAAATATAAGTCCCGCACGTTCCAGGGCGCAACATTATTTTCAAAGACGTATTCATATGGCATACCCGTACCCAATAATTTTTACGTATGACATACTTATACGTTGTGCCCGGTTAACAGGTTAATGAATCTAAAATTCACATCTAGTCTTATTTACATTTAGAGCTTATCGCTCAGTCCAGCCTCTTGCTCTTGGAAGAATTTCATTGGCGCTTAGCTCTTTAATTTCTTCTGGGCACATTAAAGAATTTCCCAGATTTTTGTGACCATTTTGTAGCATACAAAATCTGCACATTCCATATCCAGAAACCCGATAATAAAAACTGTATCCATACACTATTACATGATGTATTTTAATATTTTATATAAATTAATGTTGGTATAATATTTCAGATTAATAGTTTTTGATGTAAACATCAGACCGCAACATGAAGTGGGGGAGGATGTATTTTCTATGGATGTGGAAAACGAATCCGACAACTTGATAGAAGCCTTGGATTTGTGTATGGTAGAAATATTTCAATATTTGCACCAAGAAGGCCACAAAGTTTTGAGTATTTTATTTGATGTTTTTGAACAAACCATTCTTCCCACACACGGCACAAGGTATTTATTTATTGCCACATTGTTATTAATTCTTATTCTTGTTTGTGTTTTTTTTCTTCAGTATAAAATCTTGAAACTGATTTTTAGTTTATTTCCTTTCCATCAACCTAGACATGTAGATCACTTCCTTGAGAGTGGATTCCACATTAAAAAATAAGAACAAGCTAGTCATTTAAGTTTGAGTTGAATTTAAAAAAAATGAGATCAGTTGGTAGCCTAGCGATTCTAAAATTTGTACTGACGTAACCGCCAGACTACCAACCACCTTACAATAAAAAATTGCCATTAAGCTATTAGAGAAAACTGTTTTGTTTGTTTTAGGTTTATCCAGTTTGTTTTCTTCTATGGACTGTCAATGGATAAATGTAGAATCATAAAGAATTTAGAAGTTTTATGGCAGATGGTAGTAGGTGCCAAACTCGGACCGGGATTACGTCAAGCTAGTATTGCACATTTGAGTGGCTTACTAGCTAGAGCCAACTTCATACCATTCGTCACGGTGCAGAATTACATAAAATTGATGTCGGATTGGTGCCATTCTTATATCGTTGCTCAAGATTCTTATTCGAGGCATGGCTCTGTGAATCCCCATGCAGTATTTTATTCCGTCTGCAAGTCTCTGTTTTATCTTGTTGCGTTTAAACATAACCAAATGTTTTCAAGTAAAAAAGGTATTTATATCTCATATGTAGTCTTTTTAATGTATTTTTTAAGTATTACAACTAGCTAACTCAATAACTTTCAACTCTTTCAGGGATTGTCTTTGTGGAGTCTTTAAATTTGTCCAAAATTGTAATGAGCGCATTGAACCCCCTTCACATGTGCCCACCGGCCGTAGCAGAGGCTTTTGCTTCCATCACGAGAATACACCAAGTAGTTTATTGTCAGACCATCATGGAACACAACGCCAGACATTTCCTAAGAGCTGATTCTGAAGTCATCAAAGAGCAATATTGGTTTCCCTATGATCCTTACACATTACCAAGGTTTGTTTCAATATAGATAATACAACAACACTCCCTTTTACACCCCACTCAGGGGCATAGAGAGGCAACAAGAGCCCTCCATTGCGCTCAATCTTGCGCAATGTTTATGACCTCCTCCCACACCATGTCCAGATTCCTCAGCTTTGCTTTGAAGGAGTGGAACACAGTGTGAGAGGGTCTTCCTCGTCTTCGGGACCCTGATGGGAGGAAGAACAGCGCTCTCCTCGGCCAACTGTCATTCGGCATCCTTAACACATGTCCCAGCCAAGTCCATCTCCTCCCCACAATGGTAGAGGTGATGGGTTCACGCTGGGTGCGCCAGCGTATAGCGTCGTTCGTGATGCGGTGGTACCATCTTATACCCAAAATTCTCCTGAGGCACTTCGTTTCGAATGCAGATACTTTTTGTGCCTGGGCTTTGGTCAGGTGCCAGGACTCACACCCATACAGGAGAATGGGCAACACACACTCATCAAACAGTTGTATTTATTTATTATATTATAATTTATTTATTATTATCATATAGATAATAATAAATAAATAAATAACACTCTTCTATACATAGGTGTCAGTATAGCCGGTGGAAGTTAATGCTTGAAGCATTCTCTACCAGTCAACCGGTCCCGTCCAATCTGAGACAGGATTCCAACCCCGAGTAGAAATTTCAAGTGAAAAAAACACATTGAAATTTCTGACCCAACCGGGAATCAAACCCGGGACCTCTTGATCTGAAGTCGGAGCTGTGCCACTAGGCTACCGAGGTCGGGTTATCTACAACATTAACATGTAACATACATCAAGTTCTCGGCATTGGGCAAGATTGAGCACAGGGTTCTTGTTTATAAAGGAGAATCCATCAATTGATCATTGGAACACTTGCCTTTGTAACCAAGATAGTTTTCTCTCCTATGGTGCGAATCGCTGCAAGATATAAAAAACGGAAAACAAAGACAAGACTTGTAATAGATAGACTGCCTTATCAGTGCCCAAATAAAAGTGATTTACTGAAGTCATCTTGGAATTGGATACATAGCATTACATATTATCATAGGAGCAATGTGCCAAACATAACATGAAGTCTAACTTTTTTCTTAATTTTGATATTTCTTTCTTTACCCATATGCAGGGGGTAGGCAGAGAGTATGGATTTCCATTTGTGATCGGCCCAAGGCATCCAAGGTCTCCGTGCACCCATTCTTTCAGATTTTTAATCCTTTGTGTCGTTCTTTCTTCATTCATTCTCTCAGCATGCCCGAACCACCTCAATTTATTCACTTTCATTCTAGTCACTACGCCAACATTTACCCACATTCCTTTCTAATATCATCTTCACCTTATCAAGCAGTCTTTTTCTGCATATCCTGCGTAAGGATCTCATTACAGGTGTAAAAATACCATTATGTATGATTCAACCAAGGAAATGAAGAATAGAATGATTCTTATTATTTTTACATTATGAAACTCCATGCATATCAAGGCATACTGTATATCTTTTGCTTTTTTGTCCAACAGATCCTGTCATTGGATACGCCCATACTACAGTGAGTATGAAGACACTATTAATGATGCTGACTTGTGTCGTGAATTCCAAGAGAGATTAGGCGATGATGATGATGACTTCTTGGCCACCACTCCTAATGACCAGGCACATTCTTTATCAAAAAATGGTTTAAAAAACTTTGTAAGACAGTTTTGATATTAATTTATTTCCCAAATAAAGAAAAAATTTATAATAATTATTGTTTTATTCTTAACCTTTTACTGCATAGGTGTAGTCCCTGGGATCTTGCACTACTTTAAAGTCTTCATAACTTATATTTTTTGTTTTTGTTTGCTGCTGATTCTAGTATGCCCTCTCTGCACGAGTCAAACCCCTGTGAGAGAAAAAACTAATCTCTTACGCAATTTTTTTTTAAACTTATTGTAGTAGCTGGGTCCTGGGCACCACACATGCGTATTAATGTAACAAAAGTGATTTTGTAAAATTTTGAATTATAAGCACTGAGCACAAATAAAATTAAACCAAACCACAACTTAGGGAGCGTTCAAGTATTACGTAACGCAATATGGGGGGGGGGTAGTCTTGTAAAACGTTACTATTGTGTTACCGGCGCCGCAACAAAGGTATTTAGTGACTTTCCAGTAATAATTGTGATTTGAGGCATACATAGTTGTATTATGTGCGTTAGGCAACGTTTAGAGAATGGGAGGGGTAACAAAGAGCGTTACGATGCATCTCGGGGGGGTCAATAATGTCAAAAAAATGTGTTACGTAATACTTGAACGGTCCCTTATTTGATAATGCTGTCAATTCCAAATGCAATTAATCTTGAAACGAATACAGAATCCAAGGATCCTTAGGGGAAATTGTTCGGTTGTATCCGTCATATTAACTGGTTTTTCGCTTATTTATCGAAATATTGGAGTAGAAAGAAACAAAAGAAATGCATGCTTTAAATAATATCCCTGATAAAAAAAGAACCAAAGCAGCATGTGTATTATGTGTGTTCATGCTGCCATTCTCCAATATGTCTCATGTGCTCGCAAAGAATATGTGTAGGTGAGGAAGAATACAGGTTTTTTTACCGTTTGATAAAAAAAGATTATTTTTGATGTTTATTTTATTTTATTATGTTAATTTTTGGTAACAAAAGAAATATTTTTCTAGTCTATATGTTTTTTTTTTAAACTTATTAAATACCATATTTTTCTATTTTTCCTTTTTTTGTTAATATATTAACTTTATGATAGTTTTATCTTGAATAATAGAGTATTTAGTTATATAATTTCTGTAGATTTTTATAATATCATGACAAAATCAATGTGGGTCCCAGGGACCACACATGTGTATTTATGGGAAAAAATTTCACCTATACAGTAACAGATCATTGAGTTTGAGATCTAGTGAGGAAATCCTGAGTAGGTACCTTAGAACAAAACAACATTGAGATTATGCCACATGTTAATTTTTGGCAACATGCGAACAACTTATTTCACAAAATAGCCACCTGAGAGTTAAATATTCTCCATAACATTTTGTACTATATCAAAAATTGGTGCATTCTTTTAAGGTACATAATATATTTACAGGATTATTTCAGAATAAATTACTACAAAAGGGTACATAAATAATAGAGAGCATTATTAGTATGAGAAAAAAATCTTACACATTGCAGCAAGGAAATCAAAACTAGTCAAACTGGATGTATATTTTCTACATTGTTTTTTTTACGAATCTCTGGGCTCACCCAAATTGAATTTGAAATCTTTCATAAAAAGCAAAGCTTGTAAGTATCTTATAATACGAGAAAAGGGTAGATAAGAAAGCAAAAACAAAACATATAAAACAATTACATCTAAGAAATGTTACGGGTCAACGAAATATTTACAAAATTCAACATGTAGCTCCAACCTAGTGTCCTATAAACAGTGCTTTTAACATAAATTATCTTAGAATTAGATATGTGTAAAATGGGTACAATGTAAATGCAAAATGATCAAAATATTACCGTTAGAAAATGCAAAATGGTTTTTCAGGTGAAACAATATAAAAAGTACCTAAAACAGCTTCACTTAAAATATTCAATCTTTTGTACTGAAGGTCGTGAGCTTGATCCTAGGAAGAGGTGGGAATAACGGCTTAAATTCAAAAACGTTAACGCAGTTATATTAATTTTAAATAACGTTATATTTAAATGCTTGAAGCTTATTTATTTCATTAGTATCCGGAAAGACTTTCCTTAAAAAAATCATTATGAAAATTTGATATCCGGTGGCAGTAAGGTATAATTTCGCTAAACAAAGGTCATTCAGTAAAGTCATGACTTTGGTATAATTATAAATATCGTTTAATATGAATAACGTTGAAAAGGTTATTTTTATTTATCGAACATTTTTATCAGCTTTCTTTATAAAGTTCACCTCTAATCCTGGGTGCCGACCATCATCCTCTTTCATGTCAAAAGCCCATTTGCCTACTGTGTATACATATTTTAGCTTGAAGCCCCTACTTAGAAAGAGGTCTCATTATGGCCGACACTTTCTACACTTTGCAAACTCTACATTTAGACAATGAAGAACTAGTTAGAACCATGAAGAGGTTGGTAGTCTAGCATGGTAGTTTCGATGGTTTTTGCTTCGACCCCCGGTGCCGACTATCTTCCTCTTTCACAACTCAAGCTTTGCTTTCCGTGACAGATGTCAAAACTGTAATTGTGTTCAATTTGAGTAAGATCAAATTAAAGTTTCAACCGATAAATTTTGTCTATTATTTGCACAATTCCTTTCATAAAACACACTAGTGTTAATATTCAATTAGCCTGGAAGCCCCGGGTAGACCAAAAGGTGGGCACCGACTTGCAAATGAATATTTAGGGATTATAACCAGTAAGAATCCAAATCTTCCGTTTAGGTGTCCTTGGAGGAATTCTTATATAAAAAAAATCTTGAAAACGCATTTAAACGAAAATGGGTGAAAAAAGCAACCATTTAAAATGGAAATATCCATTTTGCATTTCCATTTGAATTGAATTTATTTTAAATAATGCACATCTCTGCTTAGGGGGCGTTCAAGTATTACGTAACGCAATTTGGGGGGGAGGGGGGGTCTTGCAAAACGTTACTGTGTGTTACAAGGGGGGGAGGGGGGTTCGAACAATGCGTCACGTAACGTTTTTTTTTTAAATAAAAAAAAAATGTGAAATAAATCTTCCAAGTTGGACACCCTTTTCGTTTATGTTTTACGGGAAGTCCCTCGATTGTAATGTACATCATTTTTTGTTCTCCGAAGTTAGCAACCCTTTTGGACAATGTTTTACGGGAAGTCCCTCGATTTTTCGTTTATGTAATGCGGGGAGTCCCTCAATTCTACTGTATATAATTTTATTGCTCTGCGTAAAAAGCAACCTTTTTCGATTACGTCTTACGGGGAGTCCCTCCACTGCATTGTATGTCGAAATTTTCATTTCGCTCTCCTAAGTTAGCAAACCTTTTCTTTTATTTTTTACGGGGAATCCCTCGACTGTATTATACTTACGTCATTTTTATTTTATTTTCGTTGTTAGTATTCGTTAGTGCTTTAAACACGCAGTACGCATAAACACAAATTGCTTGTAGTGAGCGTTGTTAGTGAGTTTGTAGATAGGTACTATAATGTCTACAAAAGCGGGGGATTTACATAATCAACTGTTCTTGGCCTATAAAGGCTCTCATGCTGACTTTCCAACGCATCTATGTCAAAAAAATACCAATGAAATTTGAAAAACATCAAAAGAAAAATTTATGGAACATAATAAATAGTATTATACGAGAGTTCAGTAAAAAATAGTCACTTCCAGAGTGTTACGTAACATTTAGGGGGGGGGGGGTACAGAAAAACGTTACGGCGCGTTACATGGGGGGGAGGGGGGGTAAAAAATCTTAAAAAATTGCGTTACGTAATACTTGAACGCCCCCTTAGCACTAGGTAAGGCTAAATAACAAGCTTAATTCTATTAGAAAAAGGCGACTTAATCATATTTTAAAGAATGGGTTGTTTTATTTGATCATGTGAGGGGATGCATTTTTTTAACTTTAAACTTTGTCCGGAATAATAGCTATAAAATCTTGTACTTTGGCACATGGTTTCAAGACAAAATACATCAAATTATACTGGTATAACGTATTACAAGACCAAATTAATAACATTCTTAGGTATATAGAAATTACATTACAATAATTAATGCATTGAATGTTGAATTTATACTTCTCGAGTTTTACAGTGTTTTATAAATTTCTGTATGGAATAAAATTTATTCAAAGAAATTCAAATCTTTATCAAATTTAAGTCATTATAATTACACTTACTACAGTAATTGCTATATAGCATGATTTGACCAGTAGGGCTATTCTCGTAATCAATCGCTTTTAAAAATCACTTAACGATACGATCGCAAGCAGTCGTATTCACAAAACTATCGGAATCTAATGTTAATCCTATCTTGAACTGGATCATTTTCATACTGATGTTTCAAACATAACGAATTTTTAAGATATCTACTAGATATCTTGTTTTGTGAATACCAATCCGCCATTTTATGATTGTCAATCAAGATAAGAGCGTATTAAGACCGCTACGAGAATAAGGGCACTGTACAGAGAAAATGTGGAGTCGCAATTGCAGAGGGCTTTTTTTGTCTTACCATAAACTTTTGAATAAAAATTAACATCAATATGTCGTAAAATAATATCAATGTCATGTTTGATAAGCCTTAGGTTATTTTTAAAAAACCTCAATTAAAAAAATGTACAATGTATAATTCTTTTGAGAGTGAATTAGAAAAAAGAAGAAGTAGGTATAGTTTTGAAATAAGTCTCAATTAAATTTAAAATTAATAAACTAATTAAAATTTCTAACACAGAAATGAACACACTTACATTACTTTAAAGACATATTACATAAATTATCCATTAGACAGTAGATTTATTAATTTTCAATTAACAAACTATTCATCCTTGCATCCAAAATTTGACTGATGTATAAATTTAAGTGCACGTTAAAATACACTTATTTGCAAACTTTAAAAAAATTGAGTATCAGAGAGTCTAATTTTGCGTACACTTACATTGATCACATAATGTGTGCAATGATAACAACATACTAAATTAAGTTGTTTCATAGATGAATTATCTCCTATGTTGATAAGGATATTTTCGTCTTCTTGAATTTTTGTCTTGCTTGAGAGCTGATATTTGTTTTTGTTGAAATTGAGCTAAGACTGGAGCTTCACTTGCAGCAAGTTTATTGATGATAAAATCGTCACCGGCTTCTTTGCTCTCCATCAATTTCAATTTGGCTTCAATGGATTGTATAGCTGTTTTTTTACTTATTTTCGTATCACTTTTAGTTACGCCAGCTAAAGCTGTAATTTCTAATTCTGGTTTTGGCTTCACAACATCATCCTGAATATAAAATAGGGAACTAATTAATTGTTTTGGATAAAGTTTAATTGTGAGAATAAGTAAATTAGTGACAAAAAGCCAAGTTTTTGTACAGTGATTAGATGTTTTTATTTTTTTAATAAAAATCAAGATGCTGTATGACCATTGGATCACTGCGACCAAAATAGGTCTATTATGAAATCTTTCAATCTTGCAACTCGCCCTCAAGGCCAATGTGAGTCATATAGCACACACTCTGTATTGACCCGTGTAGTCCTGCTTTCTCAGAGTTCAGTAGTGGCCCTTCAACTGAATCATAGGTTCAGAAGATGTGAATGGGTGTTTCATTATCTTTTGAGCAGAATCTACAGGCTGGGGTGTCTGATGGTTTAACTTTGAACATACATTCCCGCAGTTTGCAGTATCAAGTCAAGGTCCTAGTTAGGATCCTTATTTGTTTTTTGGAAAGCTCGAGTGTTTTGGTGACGAACTTCTGCTGTAATCAGTTCCTTCAGATCTTAATTTTGCCATACATGCTTTTTAGACGAGGTAGTATTGTTCATATACAAAGTGTGTTGATCAACTTTGCATGTATTTAAAAAAAGTATTAACTGTAATGGTGGGTGTCAGGAAAAAAGTTAATCTAAGATAGTTCCTATTCAATTTAATAATTCAAATAAGTGACTTACATTCGAAGTGGTTTGAGCCCACTTAACAGAGAGGGTGCGAGATCCAACTGTTTTTCCATGTAACGCTTCCTGAGCTCTCAAAGCTTCTATTCTTTTTTTGAAAGTGACAAAAGCAAATCCTCTTGGCTGACCAGCCAGTGGGCCAGTCCGATGGAACATCAAGTCAAACTTCTCAATTTCACCGAAATTTCGCACCAATTTCAGCAGTTGATACCAATAAGTGTAAAAAAAGAAAAAATAAATGATTATATAATAAGGTTTACTAAAATATATTTGAATATATTCAACTGCTGTAAGACATTCATTAAAATATAATAGATTAGATTATTTGAGTTGCAAAATACACAATATAATAAAATAAAGCGCCATTTAAGTAATTTATTATTAAAATAATGTTGAAATACATACTCATTTACTCTGGGATCTAAATTTCCAATCCACAATCTTCTATCGTCAGGTTCGACAGATTTCAAAGGATCCAATTTAAGGGGAATCTAAAACGATATATAAAATGCCTTTAAAGAACTGCAAGTTAATAGAATTAAGCTATTTGAAATAAAATATACATACTATTGTATCCATGACTGATCTACAAAAATATAGAAAATATTATTGATTAATAATAAACATAAATGAAAACGACATGAATAATTGAAACTAGACTTATTCACAAAGAAATTTTTAACTCCTATTTAGTCGACTATCTTTCAAGCTTTCAATATGAAACATTATTAAAGGTTTTAATTACACCACAAAATAATTATTATATTTCACAAAACTATGCTTCAATCACAGTTTCGACGTTCATTCATAGATAATATAATTATTGACGTTTATTAACATTTTCCATGGTTTATCTCTGACACATAAGTGACATGTGACACATTTCATCCATAAACTAAAAATTATTTTGACGCATCGCATGGAAAAACGTTGAATATGTATGTATACCCAGGAGATAAGAATAACGGTTTAAATTCTAAGCATTATAGCAGTTTCAAAATCCAAAAATAGATCATCCCGAAAATTTGGTATCATCAGGAAAGGTGAAAACTTTCTAAAAAAAGGTCTAGTCAAGTCACAACTCTGATATTTTTCTTCAACTTGCTACGTTGGAGGAAACTGGACGCAAATCTGAGATGAAAACTAATATTGTATATTATTTTTGTTAGAATATTATTAAAGAATATCGTTCGATCTTGCGCAATGTTTATGACAGTTTATTTATTTATTAATAATATTATATTACAGTATTTATGACAGTTGGCCGAGGAGAGCGCTGTTCTTCCTCCCATCAGGGTCCCGAAGACGAGGAAGACCCTCTCACACTGTGTTCCGCTCCTTCGAAGCAGAGCTGAGGGACATGGTGTGGGAGGAGGTCATAAACATTGCGCAAACATTATTAGATACTTAAAGTTAAACTAAAACTAATCCTTAGATATTCAAAGTCTTGAACTTAATATATATAGATCCTATAGTATTTTAAAACAACACTTATTAATACAAACTATATCCAATCTACTATGTGATTATAAAAATAAAAATATTTATGTTTTTTGCATATTATACATCATTTATTTATTTATACATCATATATACGGCGAAAATGCCATTAATATTTAAACACCAAGAAACAATAATTCACAACAATAAATAGAAAGAAATACACTTTTCAATATCAATAAAATACACATAAAACAATCAAATTCATGTTGAACATTGCAACATAATAATCCAAATTGAGACAAACAATTATTGAAATAATAATTTTGATTTTTTTTTTATTTTGTTTTATGGTTTTATATTTTTGCCTTGGTTTCTGCCTAAAACACTTGCAAACGAGTGAAGGCTTAAAAAAAAAAAAAAAAAAAGTCTCGTTTGTCCACCAATCTACTTTGTCTATGTAATCATAGACAATAAACACAAACTAGTTAACTGGCAAACTGAATTTCAATCATATATGTGTTGTGAGATTTCAATCTTAATCTTTTCAATCTTAATTTTAACAGTAAAAAAAGCTTCCGCTGTGGTTACTTCTGTGATTTTAATAATACGTAGAATCATGATGTATTGTGTCGTTTAAACATAGTTTTTTTCGTGTACCTAATTGTTATTGATAATATATTTTTGGCTTAGTATTATTTTATGCAATAGATACCAATACATACTATTTATATTATTGTTACATGTTTTATTATTTGCTTAAAAATAAATGCCATATTTAACTACTGCTGCATTTTAATTCTTTATCATAACCATTTTCAGGATAAATGATTCAACAGTTGTATTCTAGTATAAAGATGGGATATTGTCATATCCCATTTTTGTACTAGAATGCAACTGTTTTGGTCGCTAGTGCGCATTGTACCGACCCATATTTGAATTTCCCGCTTTGGTGTTCGGGTTAGAAACGAGTGAGCGAGAAAGATAGATGCAATCTGTCAATTTCCGTGTTTGCATATTTTTTCTATGAAGTTGGCATTCTTCTCTCGTTAGAGAGTATATGTGTTCTGTGATCTTAATCTATGAGAATTTATTCAGATTGTAAAAATAAGCCGGTGCGTTGTGTTGTGGTTTTAATTTTTCGCATGTATACGTTATTCGATAATGGCTCTCAGTTGCGCAAGTAAATATACAGATTTTATGATCTAATGGAATCAAAGCGAATTTCCTCTCATTCTTATGCTAAATACTTTTTTTGTAGTTTCGAACGAGGTACCGGAACATCCTGTGGTTTCACCCTCTTCAGGAGCAGTATTTGAAAGACGTCTGATCGAAAAGTACATTATAGAGAATGGAGTTGACCCTATAAGTGGAAAAGAACTCGCCGTAGAGGATTTAGTGGATATTAAAGGTTAAATAAAATTATCATATATTTTAGGTTATTTCAAGAAGCTGTTTTCATTAAGATTTGACCATAAAAAAAACAAAGGAAAGGGGTCTAAGCCAGCGCTTTAAAGCTCGACTTCACTTTATCTCTTGTCGTTGTTTCAATATTGAAACGCATTCACGCTCTACTTTATATCTCAATATAGAAATTCATATTAAAATCAATTTCTTAGATGCCAAGTCAAGTTGGTGGGTTGATCCATCATAAGCAGCTTTATTTATTTATTGATATTATCAATCTAAGGAATAAATATATTTTCGATTTGAATTAAAATGCATGTGATGTTTAACCAGTACCATTAGAAAAGCCATTTTTTTTGTTTAAGTATGTCCGTCGCCAAGATTATTTCATTTGCTGATAAAGACGCTTGCTTACACTGACGAATAACAGAATTCATCAAGCTCCAATTTGACTTGACACTTAAATTTTGCTATTTTTTATATAATTTTATAATTAAAGATAGTTCAGGGATTCTAAGCTATTTGAATATTTCAGTTTCCTCTATTGTAAAACCTAAACCACCCAGTGCTACAAGCATTCCAGCCACATTGAAAAGCTTACAGGATGAATGGGATGCATTGATGTTACACGCGTTCACTCAAAGACAACAATTGCAGACAGCGAGACAGGTAAGTACTTTAAAATAGTTTTGAATTTTTTACCAATTTAAAGTAATACTTACATTGTTATGATTTGTGTTATTTATTATATCAGGAACTTAGCCACGCACTGTATCAGCATGATGCTGCTTGTCGTGTCATTGCTCGCTTAACCAAGGAAGTGACTGCGGCCAGGGAAGCTTTGGCTACACTCAAACCACAAGCAGGCATCACAGCTGCCAATCCTCCACACCCACAACAGGTATTTATTTGCATTTTAACCGACCTTTGCAATCAATCCTGTATAAGTGATTTCAACCAAAATAACATAACCTAAGCGATATTCCTTAAGAAATTGATAGGTGTGAATATAGCTGCAAGTGATTTTGACCAAATAAAATGATGACAAAATTTTTGTAATTGTAATGGCTGCCAAATTTGCTTCTAAGCTTTCGAGAAATTCTTATGGTGGGGTGAAGGTCTCTTTAAATAAATCAATTTTTTTTTAAATAGGATTATATTGCAACTTGTCTTTAAATTCAAATCTATCACAATAATCTGAAGACTGTGTGCAATGGGCAGGTCAAAAATATGCTTTTTTTAATTGAATCATTCACTATACAAAATATTACGTAATAAGATAAATTGATTTATAATCACACATGGCCATTGGCAATTAAAATATATTTACAAAACATGTTAAAGTCAAAACATCAATGTCATGCAATGCAATGAGGTATTATACTGGAAATGAAATTCCATATGAATGCTGAAATTACATGTGCCGAAATTGCAGCATGGACATTGTTTTCCACCAAAACGCAATAAAAATCTTACTTAACATTATCAGTCTCAATATATACTATTACTTGCTATTTATTATTCTCCAAGTTAGTTCATAAGACGAATTAGAGTTTGAAAATCCAACTTATCCTAGTTTTCATTAGTAAAAATGTTATGAAATTTTTACTCATTATTTTGTCTTTTCTATTAGGCCGCAGAAGCCGGTGGTTATGCAGCACAGCCAGTTGTTCAAGCAGGCATGGGTCCGGAGGTGGTGCAGAAATTACAAGAGAGAGCTACAGTGCTCACACAAGAGCGTAAAAGAAAGGGCAGGACTGTGCCGGAAGATCTCACAACACCTGAAACCCTTACAAGTTTCATCACCCTTGCTTCTCACCCTGTAAGTCTTCCATTGATTTGCATTGGAATGCCTGTTATCTATTACATCACCTAATACATAATCCTTGTTTTTTTAATATTTTGATGAACCATATAAACATAATTCTATATAAATGGCAGCAAAGCCTGTCAAGAGTGCAGGCATAAAAAAGAAAAAAAAATACAATTCGACATTTCTTCCGTTGTGTATAGGAACCTCTGATAAAGTAACACATATTTTTTCGATATGATATTTCCCTTAAACAAAGTATTCCATAAACACCGCTGCTTGTCAAAATGTCGTTGTCTATTTAGTATGTGGTTTTAAGAGTGTACCAGTGGGCGTGAGTAGAGATGCATTGACCTACTAGCCTGTCATTTAATGTAATTGAATGGTACCATAACAGCCACATAAAAACAATGAGTTTTCAATCCTTCTATGTTATACTAACTTAAAGATATTTGCTGTGATTGTTATTAGTGTCACAGTAACGAATATCGACTTACCAAGTTACTGAGGAATATGACCAAGTAATTATAATATAGGATATTAAACACTAGAATTCTTATTGATTTTTTCAGAACAAACATGCCACATCAAACAAAATTTATTGAAAGGATTCAATTATGCTCAAGCATGGTAATTAATATAATAATTATTATGGTGATTTTTAGGGTCTACATTCAGCAAGTGTGCCGGGCATTTTGGCATTAGACATCAACCCCTCTGACCACAGTAAAATCCTGACTGGTGGCAACGACAGGAATGCCACAGTGTTCAACAAAGACACAGAACAGGTGGTGGTGATACTGAAAGGACACACCAAGAAAGTCACTAAAGTCATATACCATCCTGATGAGGACACTGTCATCACCGCTTCACCCGATTCTACAATTAGAGTTTGGAACATTCCTACGTTAGTATTATCTACATAATATTTTATTTATTTTTGTAAGAGTTCTCCACCGCGCTGGAAATAATCTATATAAATAATAAAAAGTTCTCCACTTCTCTTCAACTTTGTGACAAACTAGCTGAAACCAGTACCCGCATTCTAAGTTTTATCGGTAGTCACGGAAGTAAAGTGAGTAACACGATACGTCATTTTGTATGGAAAACGTCTATACGTATTGAATGCGAGAATCACTTTTGTTTCTAGAAATATCCTTGTGGTGGCATTATACACATTTTCCATACAAAATGTATCGTGTAATACTTTGATTATTATGTAGATTTTTCTATAGTCATCTATTAAATATATTGTCAAACTTTTAACAGTCCACTAAACATTTTTTTGTTTGCTTACAGATCTCAAACTATTGTTATGCTACGTTCCCACGAAGCTCCCGTCACTGGATTATCTTTGCATCCAACAGGAGACTATGTTTTATCTACGTCTACAGATCAGCACTGGGCATTTTCAGATATTCGCACAGGTACATTGCTGACCAAAGTATCAGATTCTTCCGGTGTAGGCTTGACTACAGCGCAATTCCATCCTGATGGTCTCATTTTTGGAACTGGTACCGAGGATTCTTTTGTCAAAATTTGGGATTTGAAAGAGCAGAGCAACGTTGCTAACTTTGCGGGTCACACGGGCCCTATTACGACAATTTCATTCTCTGAAAATGGTTACTATCTGGCAACAGCCGCCGACGATGCGTGCGTCAAACTGTGGGATTTAAGAAAATTGAAAAATTTCAAAACTATCCAGTTGGAAGATGGATATCAAATCAAAGATTTATGCTTTGATCAAAGTGGTAATTATCTTGCCATGGCAGGAACAGATATTAGAATATATTTATGCAAACAGTGGCAAGAGTTGAAAGTATTCAATGATCACACGGCTATGGCCACTGGGGTTAGGTTTGGCAAGCACGCCCAGTACATAGCGTCAACCAGCATGGATCGAACATTGAAACTTTATGGCAGAGAATAGATAACAGTTTGCATTGATTTTATTTTTTATCTATTGTAAAACATTCTCTATGAATTTTCTCAATATTTCATTCACGAATATTTACAATAATATTCTAGTAATTTAAGTTCAGTAAAATTGAGTCTTGTATATAGTTTTTTTTTTTTCATTTTTAACTTCCATAGATTCCTTAAAATGACCTTATGTTACATTTATGCTAAGTAAATAAATGTAAATTGACTTATAATTTTAATAAAAATTATTTCTATTAAGCACTGATGATGTATTTTTAGCTGAAACCTTTAAGATATTGAAACAACATCGAGAATCATTCTTTAAAGTATAATATTCTGAATTACTGGTTGAGAACTTTGATAAACAATATAGGATACACGAGAAGAGATTGCTTCTAAAATAGTCATGTTTGCTGAGCACGATTATACAGATATTTGAGCAATATCAACCATGCTTTTCAGATATAGCACAGATTGTCTTTTCTTAATTTAAAGAAATATAGGCAAATGAGCAACAGATCCCTATCAGACAGACCTATCTTGTGTAGTGCTGAAAGAACTGGATTATGCCTCAAAATCAGGGAGCCAGAGAAACGATCATTGATTCATTCTACTATGGTTAAAATCTTTTGGTAAATTTATTGTGTATTACCAATACGGTGGACCCACGCTAGTCTTACAAACATTTTGCAAGGCGTTGTCGGATTATAGAATAGCCTAAGACCCCCTATAGTCCTAATTTTTTCCATGTCAATGTGATAGTTGATGGGATTGATTCATTTCAAGATTGACGAAGAGCAAAAACCAAGTCTTTTGTGTTGAGTTCTTCTAACATTTTGTCTATTCTTTTGATTGTCAGCTCTAAAAGGCAAATTTGTCTTGAAATCAGAAGATTACTTATGTACCATCAACAGTGATACGTGTGTCAGATCACCAGGGGCCCATAACTAGAGATGGGACTAACGGCTTAAATTCAAAAACGTTATAGCCATTTCGTTAATTGAAAATAACGTTAATATTAAAAGCTGAAAGCTATTTTAAAAAATTTGGTATCTGGGACCTTAACTTTTCCTAAAAAAAAAAGGTCGTTTCCAAAATTTGGTATCTGGGATCTTAACTTTTCCTAAAAAAAAAAAGGTCGTTTCCAAAATTTCCTTTTCTCAGTTTCATAATATTACGAGACATATACATAATAGGGGTAGGCTATTTTTTCCCTGACTATTATTTATATTCAACTATTAGTTATAAATAACGTTTAATATTAATAACGTTGATCCATTATTTTTATTTAGCTATTATTATTATCAGCTATCGTTATAATGCCCATCTCTACCTGGTGTTGCCAGTGTCAACCTGTCCTTTCCATCTCATTTTTTCCATCAAATTGTTGTTACCCATTTTTTGGTTCCTACCTTTAGCTAACCAGGATGAGTGACAATAACAATCTTCAATAAGAAATCAACCGCATCGCACCGCTAATCAAATCATTTTTTATATTCATTTTAATTCGTTCTAATCTTCTAAAATAATTAATAATAAAATTAACCATCCGCGCCGCGTTTTATAATTATAAATTGTGCTGTGTTTTTGTTTATGTTTTTGTGTTCAACAAGGAAGAGCTGGCCAGCAGAGGGAGATCACCGTGAACCAAGGTTAGTCCATCTTCCAGATCCTTTTTCTTTCCAGCTGGTCACACCACTCCGCCAGCACAGCATGCCACGCATATAGATACAGTCCACGTTAATCATTTAATTTATAATTAATTAAATTTTATCATTTATTTATACCGCGCCAACCCATATTAATGGTCCATACGAACCGGATTTATGGTTAGATATTTGGTCACTTATACCGGATTTATGGTGAGCCCCTGTGGCAAAACTCTTTAGTGTAAATCTCATGTATTCTCATTTTAATTCTCATCTGTACATTCACCAAGTTTATTGAAACATTGCAGAAATGGTAATGTCATTGTCTTTTTGATTTAATATCACGCATTAGAAGTACATATGAATCCAAAGTGAAATTTGTATCAGTCATGTCACATGTTATCTGATATAAACTTGCTTATAATTAACTTGAATACCTAAGGCTTGAATATTCAGTTATATTCATTGTGTTAATGATAGGGTATAATTCTTGTCGAGTCCGCTAATCATTTGACAAATTATTTCATTGAACAGGCAATAAGTATGAGGAAAAGTTTAATTTAGATTTATAACATACAATAGTATTTTTTAAATAATAATTAATATTATTAACGTATAGCGCCATCTATATTTGAATAGGAGGGGTGGGTTTCTTTGAAAAGTCAATAGTTAAGCTTTGATTTTGGAAATTCACGTGCTTCTGTTGTAGTTCCATAGATGGCATTGGTTTGAAAACTTGAAAATATTAATGATTCATAATAATTATTCACAATTGAATGATTTTACACGTATGTATGTCGTATTTAAAATTTAAAGTATAATATCTGTGTATTATCGAGAATTTAATGGGAAATAATTCTGTTACACTTATAAAACTGATAGAGAGTTATTTAAGAACCCCAATTGCTTAGAATAGTACCTACCCATATAGATATTGACATAACATTTAATATATTTATATACCTAACTACGCATCGCTCGCATAAATTTGTAACTTTGATATAAAATAGTCATACTTACAACAATTGCATCAAACTCTTTATGTAGAGTTTTACGTCATACCTATGTCGCTATTGCTCTAGCTTTCTGTGTTGATTTGAGAATTGAGAAGGTTAATTTTGTCGTTGATCGTATACATTAGCTTATACCTACGCATTATATGAACACACCCGTATGCTTAGGTATGCTTAAGCCTTTGCATACAGTACTCTACTGTTTATTCGGATAGTAGATATATTAAATTTAACGCTTTATTATTATATTTCTTTTTCTTCTCTTTGTATACATTAATAATATAGGCAATTTAAGGCTTATTTATGTATACTTAAATTTAACGCATCCTTATTATATTTCTTTTTCTTTTTTTTTACATACATTCATATAGGCAACTGAATGTTTATTTATATATAGTTAACTTAAGACATCTTAATTGAGTTTCACGGTTTCTTATTTTTATGTACCTTCGTTCATAAACGAAGATAAGCCGCGTAGTTTATAAGTTGACAACTTACTCAGTTTACTCAACTTGTCTTGCATCTAATTAATTGTTTATTTATATTAGGCGTTTCACAATGGAACGTATCAAATTATTAGAAGCCAAATCTAATTCACTTCTCTCAAAGGTTGGTGAGTTTTTTGAGAAGTCAAAATTGACATTGTGTCACGGAACTCGGGAAACAACTGCTTTCATCTCAGACACTTTCTCAATTGATGAATTGAAGAAAGATATAGTTACCGCATTGGATGAACTTGTACTGTTAAAAATTTCGTACGATAAAACGTATGAGCCAACGTATGATAGTTTAAATACTTTAAACAGTCAGGTAAATGCCATTAAATTCAAACGGTCTCAGTTGTTGACTGCAGACCAAGTTTCAAATGTAAATACCTCAAATCAATCAAAAGATAATAAAATTTCTCATATTAAATTACCGCCTATTCAAATACCATGTTTCGATGGTAAATTAGAAAATTGGTCTCTATTTTATGAGTCATTTAAGAATAATATCCATCTTAACGAAAATCTTAATGATTCGCAGCGTATGCAGTATTTGCTTGGAAAACTAAGTCATTCAGCTCTAAATGTGTTTTCCGGGATTATTCCTACAGGTGAAAATTATGCAAACATATGGAAAGTTTTAGTTGAGAGATATCAGGATAATAGATCTCTGGGAGCTTATTATTTAAATAATATTTTAGAGAGTAAGACGTCCGCAAAGAGTGCTAACGAATTAAATGAATATTCAGAGAATATATCTGCCTCGGTATCAGCTCTTAAACAATTAAAAATTAAAGACTTGTCAGACTTCATATTTTTTACATGTGCCCTTAAGGGATTGCACCCTCAAATAGTGCATGATTTTGAAATTTCCTTTAGGCGGAGAATTTCGGAAAGCTTTAAGACTAATATGTAGATTGCAGTTTTTATTTTGGGTGGTGGGTTTGTTGTCTGCAGATCGGATCATTATATTTTTTTATGGCAGATTCAATCACTAAATTTAATTTCTTTTTTGATTTCACCGAATTTATATGACTGGTTCTTGATGCTCGATGAATTTACCATTTTTTACTGACGCTGAATTAATGTTCGTATATATATTTATCTGTACTGTTTTATTTTGTGTTGTTGCTTCCATTATCTTATTTTATATATTATGTTTTAACACATTGACCACTTACTGCTTTTATCTGTTCCTGTTAATCAAATTATTCCGCTTCAACAATCAATTATTCTTATGTGTACAACCATTTTCAAATTTCAAAACCTGCATATCTTTTATTTCCACTTTCTATTTTATTGCTTATGTTCTGTTGATTTTGTTTCATTCTGTGTCTGCCATATTGACTGTTTTTCTTGATTTTCTATATTGTTGTTGTTGCTTTCACTATTTTATTTTATATATGTTTAACACATTGACCACTTACTGCTTTTATCTGTTCCTGTTTAACCTACTTAATTAAATTTTATCAAATTATTTCGCTTCAACTACCTTATTTTATAGATGTTTAACACATTGACCTTTTATTGCTTTTATCTGTTCCTGTTTGACCGTCTTAATAAAATTTAATCAATAGTTGTTTCTATGTGTCCTACCTTTTTCAAATTTAAAAGCTGCATACTTTATTTGCACTTGTTTATTTTACTGCTTGTATTCTGTAAAATTTTGCTATATTATATTTGGCACATTGACCATTTTTGTCTTATTTGATTTTATATATTATTGTTGTTGTTGCATCAACTGATTTGTTTTTTTTTTTTAACGATTTTTGACACATGTTGCATGCCATTTCTGTATTTTTACATTGTTGTATTTGTTTTAAAGGCTATTGCCGTTTAAATATAATTATTATTATTATTATTAAATGTCGGTTAGAGGAGGAAAAGATTTTCCTTCGTTCGACCAATTAATGGAATTTGTCAAGGATAAAGTTAAAATTTTAGAACGCACCTCTCGTGATAGTTTAAATAGTCAATATAAAAAGGTACCATGGCAAGGAAAAAATAAATCTCAAAACATTTCTAAATCATTTTTGATAAATGTTGGCTCTGCTAGTCAGAAGTGTACTTTATGTAACTTCTCTCACACGCATCTATATCAGTGTGAAAAGTTTAAACCTCTTACTCCAAAGGAGAAATTTAATTTAAATAAATCTATATTTGGATGTATCAACTGTCTTAGTTGTAATCATCAAAGTAAAACTTGTAATTCAAAACAATCTTGTAAAATTTGTAACAAATTGCACCATACTATGCTTCATTTTGATGACAAAGACACTAGTAAGTTTTATCAGAAAAATTGTACTTCAAATGAAAAACCATCAACCAGTAAAAATGTTACAACTACTTCTACAACTTTATGCGCTCGCAATAATATAAGATTGACATATCCTATAATTTTACCTACTGCTCAGGTACTCGCCTATCGAAATGAAAGTGAGAAGAGGCTAGTTCGATGCTTGATTGATAATGCCTCACAGAATAATCTCATTATTCTTGCTTGTTTTAAGAAATTAAGTTTAGATATAATCCCTTTGAACAACTCTTTTGTTAAAGGAGTTGGTCTGTCTAGCAAACCGATTCACGGCTTTGTTATATTTCACATACAATCCCGCATCTCGCATCAAACATATAAGATAAAATGTCTAGTGTTGGACCTAATAACGGACTCGTTACCTACGGAAGATATAGATTTCACATGGGTCGGTCAGTTGAGCGGAGTTCTGCTGGCTGATGGCGAATGGAATGTATCTGCTGGGATAGAGATTGTTTTAGGAGCTCAACTGTTTCCACATATTTATTGAGTGGGAAAATTGAAATACCAGGTTTATCACCGCTTATTGAAACTACGCTGGGATATTTGATAATGGGTAGTATTTCGAATAAAAACTCAAAACCTCAATGCTCTACGACTGTCACCCTTGCCACAGTTTCGCGAGTGAACCACGTCGATGATACATCTGTATCCTGTAACAATTGTGGAAGCTTGGAGAGAGCTCTGCATAGGTTTTGGAAGTTGGAGGAATTGCCGATGGTTGAGGTCGCAAGTCCTGAGAGTGTCGCGTGTGAGTCTGCTTATCAGTCCTCAGTATCTCGTGGGTCTCAGGGCAGATATACAGTGTCCCTTCCCTTTTGTAAAAGTCCAAGTGAATTGGGTAATTCGTTCGCTACAGCTCAAAGACGTTTAGTTTCACTGGAACGCAAATTAAATATTGATTCTCGATTGCGTGAACAATATAATAATGTTATTCCAGATTACATTAACAATAATTATCTAGAAGAAATTCCATCTCATGAGACGGATGGATATTTTATTACTCACCACGGCGTCAGTAGACAAGAGAAAACCACTACCAAGGTTACAATTGTCTCGGATGCCAGCGCCAAGACACAGACAGGACTGTTACTTAACGATGTTCTGTATTCGGGCCTAAATTTGCAGGCTGCGTTATTAGTGCTCTTGTTTGGATTGCTATTGTTTGCTGTGGCAGTAACCGCTTACCAACGATTAATTGTTGAACTGCCGTTGTTGTCGAATATAAAAATACCGCGTCACTTGAAAGTGACACCTGGCTGCAAGGTAAATATCGTAGCCTTCTGTGATGCCAGTTTAAAAGCTTACGGCTGTGTGGTGTACTTACATGTCACAGATGACAAGGGTAATATTTTCATAAGTTTAGTGTGCTCAAAATCAAAAATGGCACCGGTTAAGGGGATCTCACTTGCCCGCTTGGAGCTGTGCTCAGCTCTGTTATTATCCAAATTAGTAAAAACTGTTTTTGATACGTTCAATCCACTTTATGCTATAAACAACATATACGCCTTTTCGTATTCCATGATAGCTTTATCCTGGATACACTCTTCACCGCACCGCTGGTCTATTTTTGTATCTAATAGAGTGACTCAGATACAACATAATCTAGATTGCAAACACCTTTTTTATATATCTGGGATCGAAAATCCCAGTGACTGCTTATCTCAGGGATTGTATCCATCTCAATTGCTGGAGCACAGTCTTTGGATGACAGGTCCAAAGTGGCTTCTCAGCCAACCAAATTCATGGCCTATCAAGCCGTTTACACCTATAAGTACGGATGTACCTGAAGCAGTTCTACTGTTTTGACTTCCGTTATGAAAGATCCACCAACTCAATAATTCATTTACTATCTAATTAAGTTTTTTTTTATAAGTACCTCTTTAATTTTATCAAACCGCATTAGTAAAGTAAGTATTTGGACTTGCATATATGAAGTTCACATTTCGTATTAATTTCTATAAATTATTATTATGGTTCCGCATATATTGTCTTTTCACGTAAATTTGGTGAATGTACCGCTTTGAAAAACCGCATTTTTTATATAACCCGCATTTTTTAAATATCAGACTTTGAACTGATATTAACCGCATTTTTTTAAATATCAGACTTTGAACTGATATTAACCGCATTTTTAAATATATCATAAAATGATATAACCCGCATCTTTTAAATATCAGACTTTGAACTGATATTAACCGCATTTTTTATATAACCCGCATTTTTTAAATATCAGACTTTGAACTGATATTAACCGCATTTTTAAATATATCATAAAATGATATAATCCGCATCTTTAAAACATCAGACATCTGATCTGATATTAACCGCATTTTTAAATATATCATAAAATGATATAATCCGCATCTTTAAAACATCAGACATCTGATCTGATATTAACCGCATTTTTAAATATATCATAAAATGATATAATCCGCATCTTTAAAATATCAGATTTCTGATCTGATATTCACCGCATCTTTGCAATATCAGTACTCTGATATTCAACGCTTATAAATCCGCTATGGGAAAACCGCATTTATATATCCGCTATGGGAAACCCGCATTTATTATCCGCAATGGGCTAACCGCATTTATTATCCGCAATGGGACAACCGCATTTTATATTCCGTAATGGGCTAACCGCATTTTAAATACCGCTTTATTTATTTATATATACCGCATTTTTCTTATTTAATCCGCTTTCTTTTATTTTTGTGTTGAAAGCTTTGGAGCTTTCAAGGTGGGGAGTGTGGTGTTGCCAGTGTCAACCTGTCCTTTCCATCTCATTTTTTCCATCAAATTGTTGTTACCCATTTTTTGGTTCCTACCTTTAGCTAACCAGGATGAGTGACAATAACAATCTTCAATAAGAAATCAACCGCATCGCACCGCTAATCAAATCATTTTTTATATTCATTTTAATTCGTTCTAATCTTCTAAAATAATTAATAATAAAATTAACCATCCGCGCCGCGTTTATAATTATAAATTGTGCTGTGTTTTTGTTTATGTTTTTGTGTTCAACAAGGAAGAGCTGGCCAGCAGAGGGAGATCACCGTGAACCAAGGTTAGTCCATCTTCCAGATCCTTTTTCTTTCCAGCTGGTCACACCACTCCGCCAGCACAGCATGCCACGCATATAGATACAGTCCACGTTAATCATTTAATTTATAATTAATTAAATTTTATCATTTATTTATACCGCGCCAACCCACTACCCATAACACTATAAGCATGTGGATTTGTGTAATACTATAATATTGCTTAGGGATATAAATGCAACATAAAAAAGCTATTTCGCCTCGAAAACCACCTGTTTGTGTCTATTGTTGTTCAAAAAAAACATAGGAGAATGTTGAAGGATTAAAAGACAAGAATTGTAATAATCATTAATTATTATTGTAGACCGTTGTTAAGAAATACATTTTGTTATGTAATAAAATGTATGTAGTAAATAAATTACAGAATTGTAAAACTATTTTTATAACGTAATTGATAAAGAATGCTTTCATAATTACATTGTAGACAACATAAATATTATTAAAATACAATAATAATAATAATATAGACAACATATAAATTACACAGGGCAGTATTAAAAGGTTGTCCAATCATGTGATGAGAGTGGAATCCAATTCTTCATCCTTTCCTTCAGGTTGGTTGATAGCTTTCTTCAGTACTTTGCTAACCACATCATTCAAAGACTCACAAGCTCCTACTTCTAACAGCTGAAGACATTTCTGTGAAAGATTAAACCTCGGGGTTAGAAATATTAAACAAAAAAATAATATTTCATTTAGAAAAGACAATATACAAACCTGTTGGAATTCATCTCCCTCTCGTAATCTTAAAACTGATATTAATGCCAATTCCGAATTTGCTTTCACGTAACCATTCTTTTCCTTTGTTCCATTAACCAGTGTTGGCAATAATACTTTGAGCAATTCTGGCGCCATGTTTTCTGGAGGGATCGTTTTTCCTAGCATGGAGCAAACTCTAGCAAGCAATTGTTTTACATCATTATTCATGTGGTTCATAGTCTGGAATAAAATCGGCATTATACAAGTGATATTGATATCAAATCAAATGTTTTACTATTTATCTGGATAAAAATAAGTATCTATGCACTTACCCGTACAAAAGGAGTAATTAAGGAAGATGGTATTGGCAACTTGTTACATTGCAAATATTTGAAAAGATACCCTATCCCTCTTATTCCATTACAAACGACTGGTACTTTATCACTGGTCAAACAACTCAACAAAGATTTGCATATCTTGTCCTTGAATTGATCCACAAATAATGTATCACTGTGATCTTTGAGAGCGACAAACAGAGCACAAGATCTTCCGTGTTTTAAGGTCCAATCCACATTATCATCGGACAAAATATTTGTGTTCAAACAAGTCTCTTTAGAATTGGGTGGCAGGAAATGAAGTAAAACACCTAAGCACCCACCAACGGCGCTTCTTGGCGGATCTTCAGAATGTCCTAAGAGAGCTGGTGATGAGAGGGTGGCCAATACACTGAGAGCCAGTGTTTCCGACATTTTTTCTCCTCCACTAACAACAATGCTTCTAAGCGCTTGCAGCATGGTTTCTTTCACAGCCAAATCTTCGGAATTCTTAATTCCGTTGTGAATTTCTACGAACAAGGGGTCAGCTCTCATGTGTATGACAACTAATTGACTTAGCGCGTATCCAGCTTTGATGCGCACTTGCCTATTGGGATCATTTAATGCCTTTAAGAATGTGGTTTGTAATTGAGGTAAGAACTGTTTAAGCATGACTCCCACCTAGAAAATAAAGCAAAGATGAGAACATAATAGTAAACAAAATCACAAATAGCACTTTAAGACATGATCTGAACATTAATTTACCTTCTCTAAGAGTAATGCTAATGTTTCCAACACAGCTGCCTTGACACTAGCATTAAATCTGTCACCCAATATCCTAATTAATGGTCCAGTTATGTGAACGACGGATGGTTGCAGAGCAGGAGCTGATGTAAGACGAATGACTTCACCCAACATAAGAGCTGCTGCTTCTTTATCCTCTGGTAAACCATTTAATATTGACTCTCTGAACAATGGTAATATAGGTGTGATACCCTTAGGCAAACAAAATCCAGGCAGCAAGTCAGCTCCCTTAAGGTCGCTCACAGCAAACCTAACCGCTTGTCTAACATCTGAAACATGCTGTATTTGTTGCTCTGCATCCATATTCTTAGTAACTGCCTGTAATGCTTCCCATGCCATCAGTAAAACATCGTGATCTGGATCAGCGAACAAGTGAAGCAAGCCTCGTAGTAACTGTGGAATGTAATGCGTAAAGTCTGCGCGAGTGTGAGAACAAAAAGCTGCTAACAGGGTAGCCGCAGCCCTTCTTTGTGACACTGATGTGGATCTAGATCCTTCTAAGAGTGCATCCATAATTGCTCTGACTCCAGCTTCATCACTCACTGACAATATTACTCCTCGACAATATTCTAACTCCTGCACTTCATCTGGAGCCCCTTGAGCTTTGCACATAGCACTCAATAAGGCTGGCAATATCTTGTGTAGATATTTTGTCAATGAATCACCAGCAACAGATGCCAGAATAGACAATGCTTTAGTGTTGATCTTCTGATCATTTGGTGGATTACACAACTGAGGTACAAGATATGGCAAAACTACTCTGGATTTGATTGCCATTATTTGCCTCAAGCCATCTAGAGTAGCTTCCTCTACTTTGGGATCGGGGTCATTGAGAGCGTGCAACATTGGTGGTAGAATATCATCCAAGGCCTTGACACCAACTGTGGCGTGTAAACTATCAAATGTCTTTGCTGCTGCACAACGTACTTCAGGCAGTGGATCGCACAAAGCTTTTTTCACTGTCTGAACTAAGCTGTGCACAAACAACAAAACCATTTCTTTTGAAGTTGAAGCCATAATTTCACTTAATCCAATACACACTCCTTGACGTTGGTCCGCCCGTTCAGACTGCAAACCGCCCTCTAGTATGGGAATGATTTCTGGAAGAACTCTTTCACCCAGTTTTCTAACAAGATCTCCCAAGGTTCTCGCAGCCACTTGCCTCTTATCAAAACTGGTAGAGGCCAAACATCCTAACAGCAATCCAAACAGCGTGGGTAATATTTCTCTGAGAGTCCGAGGTGTGTTTGTTACGACAACTTTCCAAACATGGAGAGCTGCTTGTCTGACCATCAGAGCCACGTCACTACGACCCATGTACAAACCAGCTAAGACACGATTTCTTCTGTCTTGACCAAGGGCTGACATGATAGCTAAATGGGATTGCTCCGTACCAAAATTATCATCTTCAGATGCTGTTTCAGTACTCATTTTACCAGAAACACCAGATATACGATACAGCAAATCACCCAACAACTGCACTGAGCTGTAACGGATTCTCCAGTCATCATCAAAGAGTCCCTTCTCAAGTTCTGGTAGAAGAAGTGTAATTGCAGACTCTGCATACAGGTTAACAATTCTCTGACCAGCTTTTAAAGCTGTGTCTCTTACATATTCATTTTCGTCTGCAAGAGCTTTAAGAATTGGATTGATTATCTGTCCAATGTAGGGAGTGAATTCGTTAGTGAATGCTCCAGGCATGTAGATGAACATCATTATGTAACCATCCTTGACATGCGGGGCAATGTCTGTGCGCTCTGATGTAGAAATGATGTCTGGAATATAAACAAATTTTTGTAATCACCGTTTACAATTTAACTTGACGAAAAACTGAACGAACTTAATGTGATGTAAAAATTTACCTGGCATCAATTTGTGTAACTTTTCGACGCCCAAACCAGCAACCACTTCAGAAAGACCTTGTGCAGCGCCTGATCTGTCCACACTACTAGTTTCGGAGGTAAGTGTCTGCATCAACCATGGTAGTAAATCTTCAAAACTGGCCTCTCCCATTCCTCTAACCATGGCACCCAAAGCACGAGCTGATACACTTCTCACCTATAATAATATAAATTTTATTTACACATTAAAAATGAGATAAAGTATCAAAAATTTACTGTAAAAAACAATGAAGAAAGATACATAATACCCAATGATAGCAGTTCGAAGGTTATGGAAAATGAACAAAAAAGAACAGCCACATACTGTTGCTATTGACCCAATAAATATGCGTTCCTTCCTGAAGAAAAAATATTGAAAGGGAGGTACTGTACGGAATGGAACATTGTTGCTAAAGATACTGTGACGACGGTTTGACTTATCGACGAAGGCTCCCATTAAGACTTAAGATTATAGTTACAAAAACTAGAAACAATAGTGAAGTCTTCGCTGACACAAACCTCAGGTACTGGATCCAACAGAGATTGCTTCAAGCCAGGTATAATATTCGGAAGATAAGGCATGAGATCTTTTTGATCTGTCAACGAATACATATTTCCAATAATCTGGGCAGCCATCTTTCTGGTTTCCGTTGATCTATCCATGAATGCACGCTGAACAACTGGCATGATCAAGGCTAGAGAAGGAGCATCAATGAAGTGTACAAATTGGGTATCCAGGAGAGTCTGCAAACATGCTGACGTTTTGTTTGATGGATCTTGAAGAGCTTCCAATAATGGAGGTACAATGGCTGAAATTACGAAATAAAAAAAGTTATTATAAACTTACTCACATTAATTTGCAGACTAATAAGTAAAATATCATAAAATATTATACACACCTTGAATTTCTGGATTTCTAATAACTGATCCAATAACCTTCAGAGCATCTGCTCCCGCTTCTTGCACTTTGACATGGGAATCACTCAGAACTTCTATCAATTTTGGAACTATACTGGGGAGGCAGGAAGATAATTGCTTTGGAGCACAATAAGCCATGGCGCCCAATACTTCAATGGATCCTGAAAATCGAAAACAGTTGTCATACATAATCTGCATTAGGTTTTCGAAACTACGACCTGTTGGCTGGATAGCTAGACTTCCGATACTGGCATGTTTGAGTAAGACAAAAAGTAGCATAATACTAACCAGTTTTAGTTCTCCAATTGTCACCATCCAGGGCTTCAAGCAAGGTTGGTAATATCAATTTTACACCATGACCGGATAACTTGCTCATGATGACTTTCACACACTCATCAGTAGCCTGTCTGACGTACTGTGAAGTGTCTCCGAAACACGCTAACAAGTGGGGCAGGATATGTACTATGTAAGGCTCAAAGAGTCTCCCAAGTTTTGTGCATAATAATTCAAACGCAAACAACGCACCTGAAAAGAATATCAATAAATTTTGTAGCTTTAGAGGGAATATTTAGAGATGATGTGAAATGAAATCAAAGATCAAAATACACATGAGAAATTTAACAAATTACAAAGTTGATCTTATATGAAAAAAAAGTAAACAATTGCAATTAACCATATCCAAAACCAAAGATAACATTTGATATCGATTAAGATTTCTCTTTATTTTGTCCACTGCTGAAAAAGGGCCTCTCCCTAAACTGATTTCAGGGGGGTATTAGAAGAGTCACTGACATTATACCACACCGTGCAGGTGGTTTTGTATGAATTTGCTACATGTTTTCCCTTCTGTTACTATTTTGGGGATTTAATCCCATAAAAGGTGATACAGTTATACTCTAGCAGGAAATACCACATGTAGGTGGGGGTTGAAATTTGGTTTGGCTAGGTGTTTTTTCACCGTCAGCCCTTTCGGATGAGATTATAGTTGTAAAATGTAAGCACCTTCGCGATGTTTGTAGTTTTTCTTATCTTGAATAGCTTCACTCAATCTGGTCATAATGTCCAGTTGCTTTAGAGATAATATACCAAGTCCCTTCACGATTCCTGCCAAGCCATGTGCTGCTCCCTATAATAAGATTAATACAAAAGCATCAAAATCATTTCATTCATTAGATGACAAGTTAATTGTTCAACCGCTTTTATTTTATAATATCACTTTAAATTAAAGTAATTCTAGGATTTATGTAGTCATAATACTTCAGGTTAACCTCCAGTTATCCTCCATCTTTAGTGGTCTGCCTGGAGCTGTCTTTCATGGAGTTATTTATATCTATATTCAATTGGATTGAAATGTTTATTTTTTATGTTGAAAACTCTCACCTTGCGATCACCATATTTCTCTCCTTTGAGCAATTTCTGCATTAATTTGTTGACAATAGTTGTTGTTTCATCTTTCATGATTGGAGAAGTTATCAAATACGGCAAGCAATTGCTGACAGCTTCTTGTACCTTTGAACAATCAAAGAAATCATTAATTTCAGATTAGACCACAACAATGGTAATAAAAGTCCTTCTTTGAATCATATAGGAATGTAAAATTACCTGTTGTGAAGGTGTATATAATGATGCTATCAGTCTCACAGTGATAGGTTGAATTCTCGGGTCATCTTGAGACAAATGCCTCGCGAGTGACCCAACAAGTATAACGACAGATTGTCTGATTACGTCGAAACTACCGGTTTTAGGCGCTTTGTCTAAGAACTTCTCAAAAACTGGAAGTTGTTCAGCGATTGTTTCCTTAAAAAACAAAAACAATCAAGTTAAGTCAACAGGGCAATTTAATAAATAAAAAGGAAGAGACACAAGGCTCAAGATACAAATGAAGGCCATCATAATGGAGAAGATAACTAGACCTAATTTACTACCAATGATGCAAACTGATTATTTATGATCAATTTAACACATTTACTACTGACTACAAGGATCTGAGTAGTAGGCATCTATGTATCCTTATTTGACATTATAACAAAGGTACTATTAATTGTTGAGAGCGTGCATTTGTGTGTCCGTTTGTCTTTTGCTAAAGTATTCTATGTTAAAATACCTTAATGAATATATACATATCTATCAACTAATGACTATGACAATTCACTAATACTGTTTGATTTTTTAAACTGTTATGAACATAGCACTTGGGCTTACAACCACCTTCTAATGTTATTTTGAAGGCTGGCTTAGTGTTATCACTTTATGTTAACAACATTCTCCATTATCATTAGCATCCAATGGCAAACATTGTTAACGTAAAGCGATCACACTGAGCTAGCCTTCGAAATAACAGTAGAGGACGGTCGTAAGCCCGTAGTGGTTTATTTAAAACATTTAAAATTGGACATTGTTAGTGAATTGTCAGAGTCATTAATTGATATATATTCGCTAAGATCTAGTCCTTAGATATGGATATAAAAATCTAGACATACATACATAGAACATTGTATAAAATACCTTTTTTCAAAATATTTAATTAAATAAAATAAATAAAGCTTTATTACTTATAAGTACAAGGTGGCGATAAAAACATTTGGACAGTAAAAATAGCGGACTTATCCCGAAGGATCTCTGTCAGCCAACCCAGTAATATTTAGAATGAAAATGGTTATTTAAATGATAATGACAGTAAAGTTCAAATGAAAAATTGTAGGACGTGGGCCTACGAAACTAGTCAGGATAATAAAAATTTGTGGAAAAGTTATACAATTTTTTATTTATTTTCAAATAAACTCCACCAAGAAATGTATGTTCATCAGAGAGTAAATTTTGATAATGACAGTGCTAAGAGAACACAGTTGCTCTTTTACTAAATTTTATTATTATTAAAGATAACAGGCGAGCAGTTCATAGCGATTGTGCCCATATAAAGTACATCTAGAGTGCTTTCGTCTAACTCAAATAGACATTGTCAAATAACTCATGTTAAAATGATGTTTGTTAAGAAGTGTTTGGTGAATGCAGAATTTAAAAGATTCTGATCATGAATACCTTTCCATGTAAATCAACAACAGACATGGCTGCATTGAACATTTCAGTCCTGACATCTTCCGCTCTATCACCCAAGCCGTCTGATACAAAGAACTGGACTAATTTAGCCACAGTCTCATTGTTGATTATCAGAGGTGAGAGAGCGCTCAAGGCCAGTGCTACACCACGTCTGCCGCCCCATTCGTCCACGGGTTTCTCAATCACATGACCAAATTCATCTAGTTTTGGAGGGATCATCTGAAACAAACATAAACCATTGCATTAATAAATGTGGTTCAAGAGTGGTTCTGACAAGGGATGAACCACCGTTTAACCAAAAATAGTATAAATAAACACAGGTGGGTGTAAAAGTAGCTGAACTATGGTTTATGCTTGTCCTAATCAGTCTTAGTTGTATTTTAACCCGTATAATTTAACCTAAACGTTGACCCACCATGCAGGAATTTATGTCAACTGATGGTTGTTGCGAGTGTACCTGCCCCCGTAGACAAAATTCAAATTGGCGATCGACTACAAACGAAGATTTAGCCAATGTATAGTGCGAAAAATTCAGACAATTGAGTTGCGTCGTATCCAATTTTTATTGAGACTTTTGACATTTCTGTATTCTGAAAATATTTTATTCAATACATTAGATGCGTAACTACTGGCAACCGATTGAGTTCTAAGCAAAAGCTTCTTGCGTTGAGTTGGAACGTGAATTTGAGAATACCAGTCAATGACACTTACATAAAAATATAAAAAGTGGACGGTTAATTTTCTTCCTACTCTACATTGTAGAAGAATTCGTTTGTAGTCGATCGCCAATTTGAATTTGTCTAGACCCACTGAATGCTTTTCGTTATTTTTGTACAAGTATGTTTATTGTAATTTGTGTACAAGTATATTTATTGTAATTTGTGTAAAAGAATGTTTTTTGTAAGTACCTATATATATTTCAGTTTTTTCCTTGTCAAATTTTGTAATTTTGTGCCCCCTTCATCTTTTGTTCGATTGTATTTTGGTTTATAATTTAAATAAATACCACGTTCCCTCTGCTCAGTAAAATTTTTAAATAAACTACCCAGACACGGATCACGTAATCCTTAGTTGAACCATAGATGGCCTTGACCGACAGTAAGTTATTGAAATTTTCAAATAAATCACATGGAATATGAATAGGGTAAAATAAATACTTACAACCAGTTTTTGTTTATATATTTTCAAAAGGTTGTCGAGGGTCGAGGTAACTAAACTAGTGTCCATCTCCAAGAGAGCGGCGAGCGCTAATGCCGATGCTCTCTGTATGGCCTCAACTGGATGGGTGACTTCTCCAACACATTGCTCCAATAATAGTTTCCCACTGATGCTTTCATTGGCTACAGAATTCAGGGCAATATTTTCTTTCAAATTGCAACTGTCCCAAAGAGTTTGAGCAACTTGTCTAAAACATTCATAAAAATATTTAAATATCTATTCAATCACAATTTGATGAAGCATTGAGGAGAACTAAAATATTTTGTTTCTTCCACATATTATTTCTTAATGAGCTCTTAGTGTATCCAAGTCAACAACATGTGATAACTAGGTGATACATCAATAGACTCTAGGCGCTAATGGTCTGCTTTCTACGGATATGGCGCTACTATAAACAGTGGTGAGTATGTCAGTTAAGAACATTGTCAATATTGTTACCGTAGTAACAAAAACAATTGTCATATATATTGTGAAAGACTGCCGCCTTGTCAGATGACAGACTGCTCCGTAGGAATCCAGCGCATAAGCAACCCGCCCGTCAGAGGGGACTTGCCTTTAAGGGATGCTTAAATTCATCATAATGAACATTCAAAATGTAGATAAACAAAATATACATTCAAATGAACAATTTTACAACCTATGGTAAGCAAAACGGTTGTAAAGCAATGGAGAAAGTCAAATTTCGCAGAATATCTTCCTATGATCTTTACCCGATTTTGACCAACAAAATAGTTTTACAATTTATAAATATCTATATTGCTTACCGATTATTCTCGGATACATCAAATTTGGCAATCCACAATCGTTTAGTGAGTAAAATAGCATTGTTGGGGTCATCACAAACAGATGGGAAAATATTGACGAGACGTGCCAGGGCCCGTAGAGCTGCATCTCTTGCCACCTTGAAAACAAATTATAATTAGGAAAAATTTGTGATAATTTACATAATATCTTGTTATTACAAGCAAATTTTTTATATAAATACCTCGGATGGACTTTGCAACCCTGAAAGTAAACATTCAATATCTCCCATAGCCGCAAGTCCACACCCGTCCTCTCCAGATACTGCTGTGGCTACCTCGTACAATGTTGCACTGCTCAATGTTTGAATTTTGCCATGATTCCTACCTGTAGAGATTGTTTTAAACAAGCATTAAAAATATATCGAACAATTACACATATTTGTACTTACTCACATCTTTGCAAATACTTACTTATGACCTCGAGTAACAGTTGGAACATTTGTTTAATTGGTAATAGAGACGGATGGTACAAATCCACTCTTTGATCCGACGTAGATCGTAATTTGGAGTGCAGTGATATTACATGTAGGCCTTCTTGAACCATCTTCTCGTTATTCTTGGAATACTGTGATGTTAGACTGAGTCGTAGCATATTGAAACAGTAGCAAAAAGCTGGTGCATTTAAGAATGCATCGTGGATAATTGACTGATTTTTTATGTCTCCCGAACTCATCTGGTCGCTGTAGACTTTGTATCTGAAGTAGGTTCTCGTGTGCAGCAATTCAACAGTTCGGTTAACGGCATCTTTAAGATTTTCCGTTTCCCAGTTTGCGTCCAAATCACACTGTGGTTTGTATAACCTGAAATAAAGCATTTCGTTTATATTGAAATGGTCATCTCACAAGGACAGTGATAACCCATTGGAAATGAAGACATACCGCAGAGTGACGTGTGCTATTGTGTCACCCAGGAGAGCGAAGCTGTCAGGCCAAAATATATTACGAAGTTTTAAATACAACTCAGCAAAGCGATGAGCAGATAGAGGGGAACGTAAAGCACCAAGAAGGAATTTCATCAATACAGCGGCGTGTTTACCCAATGATTGGGCATCACCAAAACTGGCAGCAACAATTAAACTTTCAACACATTTTATACTTTCTTCCAACTGAAAAACAAAAACAAGTTGGTTTTAATAAAAAGAAAACCACTATAAATGTCGCTAAGATTTCTCAAATGAGGGCACTTACTGAGGCCAATTTCTGACGAATTGCATTTTCTTTTACTGTTTGTAATTTGATGGCTTCTTTTTGTTTCGGAGTCAATTCCTTGACGGGCTTTCCCTTACCTTCTGACCGTTTGCGTTCTTCTAACTCTCTACGCAACTGTAATTCTTCCAACTGATCCTTAAAAGAATAAGCTTTACTTTCTCGCTTCATGTTCATTTCTGCATTTTCTTCGTTTCTAAAACACAACAATAAAATGTATATTTATACAAGTTTCATCCATCTACAGATTCTATCATGAAAACAACATACCCAGGAATCACACTCTTGTCATAGATCTCTCCCTCTGGAGTAAGATACGTGAAATATTCATCCCGAGTAATTTTAAGAAGCTCCTGGTTTCCCAATACGTCAGTTACATACTGCATTAAGCTAGGTAATATAATATCCGGATTTTGAGAGACTAGAGTTTTTATGACGTTGCAATAGCTCTGCAATTTCAATTTATATTACTTATTTTATAACATTAAAATTAGGTTAATAGAAAGAAATTAAAATTATTTTGAATTACCGTATTGCATTTAAATCCCGCTACATAACTATTTTTCAAGTTATTTGCAAACCGGCTGATGACTTGCTTGGATTGTAATTCCAAGTGGTTTAAAATTTTCAGCCATAAAGTCGGATTAATGGCTACCACAAGTGGATGGTGGCATGCCAGTATAGCATCCACGGCAAGCATTTGTTTATCCTCTAATGAATAATCTGAAAAAAGAAAACGTTTGTATTCAAAGCCGAAAAAACCTGTTGGTGTTCTAGTTTATTTCTCTATGAAAGGGTTTCTCAAATGAAACATACAAAATAGAAAATACTGTTAAAGACATAGAAAATATTTTACTTCATTAGCCATATAATTATAACTTGGCAACCCCACCTGTCATGTGTGGTGGGGAACCTGTGAATAATTTTATTAATGTTACAATTTTATATGTATCAATTTTTAGTGTCAAATAAATAGTGTTCTTGAATAGACCGATTGCTGTGTTCTTTAATATTGAAATTCCAACAAATACGATATTGAGAAGTAAATACCTTTACATGAGCATATTGCGTATATGGTAGAAATTATATATTTAGAAGTAGCTTCAAGCGTTGATTCAAAGCCATTTTCTTCGTTTTCTTTGGCCGGTTCTTTGATAGTCTCCAAATATGTAGCTAAATGCGTGATTAGACTTCTGGCAATGTTACATTTTTTAGGTCCATCAACGAGATACACCTTAATACTTCTCAAAGCATGTGAAGAGACGATTTTGTTTGACGACAGAGCACAGTAGATTATAGCGTGATATACCAATGAAGACTTCTCGTTTAAATCTTTGTGATAATTTGTAAGCAACTCTTGACAGATTAATACAATACTTGGTAAAACTGTAATTATAAAACAGGGATTATTTAATTGTAAGCTATCAATTAATATAATAATGGTGTTGGGATAGTTTCCCCCCGTTTCACACAAGCGTCTTTTCGCTTTAGAAACGGTGTCTATATTGAATTCATAAAAAACAAAATAGCTTTGAGCCAGCAGATAATGATTGTCTCTTAGATTTACATAAAAAAATTTATTTATTAATACTTTACTGTACATTGGTAGTATGAGTAACACACAAAATTTCACATAACAAAGACATCACATAATCAACATACAGAGGGCGAGCTTACCACAACGAAGTTGCGGTCTCTAACAACTAACCCTAAAAATCTTATGAAAACCGTGAAAAGATTAATTGTTTACTAACTAATAATAATTGTTTTAGCTTTATTTGATATCACTCAATCGATGTGAGAATCTTTAAAGGTAGACTCCCATGACACTCCTGGCGATGATGCCATATTTCTATGCTACATAGATATTGTAATATGACAAGAGTACACCTTATATGGTCCCATCGATGACTGCCAGTGCAACATAGCCTAGTCACATGCTAGGATCCTAGAAAATTGACAAATATATGGTGATATTGCCATAGCGTGGGAGTCTACCTTAAGAAGGAGGAACTGTCTAGAATTCTATGCCCGCCTTGTACTTAATCTTTGTCAAAGGGTAGATAATCTTTGCAATTAATATAGTCAATTAGTCAACAAATCATTTATTATTTTGTTTTAGAAAAAAATTCTCAATGGGGGACAAGAACTACTTAAAGAAGAGTCCGCAAGACTCTGGCAAGGTTGTCGGATGATAGATAGGGAGCTGTGGAGATCTATAGAGAAGAATAAACAAAGAAAAAAGAAAATCATTTCTAATTACCGTCTTCACTAGTAGAAGTAAGAAATTTATCTTGTAAAAATATAGATTTTTCATTTGAGACTAATGCATTCCAGAATGCGGAAAGTTTGGATGGAATTTCATTTTCATCGTCAAACTTCAACAGCACGTAGAGGGCGCATAATCCTTCACTCACCACTAGTGTCTGTAAATATAGGAAATTATTTTTTTAAAAACATATATAAAGAAAAATTTTCTCAATTTAATTCTTACACACATTCCACACTAAAGGTGGAAACAATTTCATAGTAAGTTAAAAGCTTACATAAAATATTTCATAGCTCCACATTTTGTTAAAATGACATTGTCATCGTTCATCGTTAGTTTAATGTGTGGTAGGAATAGTGTACTAAGTAGGGTAGGTCGGTACAAGAGTGCGCACTTAAGACATGAATTGATTTTTTTCAGATAATTTTAGAAAAATTACCAGCTTTATAATATATTTAAGTAGTTTGGTATGTTGTCTCTTAGATGTTCACAGAAGAATATCCCAAGAAAGCATTTAATACAAAAAATAATTAAAACAAAAACACCCTCAAATGCGCACTCTTACACCATAGGTGTGTGCAAGAGTGCGCACGAAAGTGTACAAGAGTATGCATGTGTTATCAGTTCAATATGATGTTATTTATGAAAAAATAAATAAAGAATCTGTATTATTATCAAAACAAACTTTATTCAAATATAAATCGGTACAGCTAATTAAAACAAGTAGTTAAAATATTACACTTTATTAAAAGTCAAGTGGATTTAGCTATTTCTAAAATACTGGCCACTTTTCGTTGACTATTTCCCTCTTTCACCAGATTTCTGGCATCTTCGATTAATTAATAATCCACGATCTACGTTGGCGTCTTGTCATCCTTAAAATATTTAGTTTAATATTCATGCATGAAGAAGTGAATTTTTAAGTGGGATTAAAATTGTTGATTTGTTAATTTAATAAATTATATAAAAATATTACATTGAAATGAGCAAAAAATGTCTATGTAACTTTCCTACATTTACCAAAAATTAATTAAAAACAAATTATCAAGAATATATAAAAAATTAAAATACGTATTTAGGCATAGTACAAGAGTGCGCGCGCACTCTTGTACAAAATTCTAGTGCGCACTCTTGCACACAGTGGACATTACAAATATTTTATAAAATTCCTGCCAACATGTCATGACGGCGTCACTCAGCATGCGAGTGCACAATTGTAGATGATAAATAAATCGAAATAATTAAATAAACGTGTTTTGATATAAATAGATTTTATTTGACACGGTCTCCAAAACGTTTAAATTTTTTAACAAATGGATGAAAAAACGATATTCCTACCTAGAGTCTTTATTAATGAATTAAAATTCGCAAAAAATTGCCACCGACAAACTCTCCACTTCTAGAATAAAACACACACTGAACTTAACAGCAAACGTTACTAGTGATCCGGAGGTATGCAGTGCGTACTCTTGTACATTGCGCACTCTTGTACTGAGCTACCCTAAGGTTTATTGATCATAATAGCCTATCACCTTCCTGTCATCAAACGTAATTGAATGGTACTATTGTTATCGTAGCAACTGAAGTAATGGAGTTATAATTCCATCTAGCGTTATTCATACATTAAGGTTGAAACTTTCATGAAGTTTTGTCTATTATTTGAAACATTTTGTCTGTGGTTCGAGTCTTCTTATCAATTAAATTCAATCAATTTGATAGTGACTTAGTGCTAAATTGGTAATTCTTACCTGTAATGGTTGCTGAATTGCCTTCTCGACTTGTTTTGTTAGAAGACAGTTCAGAGCTTCTTTAGATTTAGTGGAAACTTTCAAATTTCTTTCTAAGCATTTCCCCAGCCATTGCAAGTAGCTTATTTTTACCAAAGGCGTAGTTGTCTTAAGATTTATTCCTTTATGGAATGCCTCTATAATGGAGTCTGGTAATTCTCCAGTAAGATTCATCCTCCAATGAGAGAGCATTTCTAAGCAGTAACATAAGGTTTTTTCGTGAGTCTCAGTTTCCAACACTTTATAGAAGTACTTTGAAGCTTCAGAGTGCATCTTTACACTGTTTTCACCCATTTCTACAGCATTTAAGCCCAATAACCCTGCTCCCTAAAATGCATATAATCAATTAAGTACATAAGTTTTTATTTAAATAAATAAATCAACACTTTTCTCGAAGGTGTCACTGTCAGTATAGCTGGCTGAGTTTATTACCTGAGGCCATTTTTTTCTAGTCCAATACAAGACAGACAAACCCTATAAACTTTCAAGGAAAAACACTTAAAAAATTAAAACCGATAGGGAATCGAACCCGGGACCTCTTAATTTGAAATTGATATTTGTTCAATAATTTTAGACACAAACACATTGATTATTATTTCTTTATTGATTTCCAATTGAGAGATGGACGAATGGCTTGACGCAATTATATTTCAAACTGATGGATATCCGACTCACCTTGTCACTCCACATCATCCACTTGGTTTTCCCCACTCACTGACATTTTTTGTAGTGACATCGCTCTCGATTTACGGTTTAATTGAAAATAAACATTACAGATAAATATGAAAATCATAAAGTATTTTACCAATAACACTCCGGCTTTATGCTCAGCCAATGTCAATTTCCCATTAGTACCGTTAAATTCTTCAAATATTTGCTTGACTATCGCTAAAATGGGTTCTGGTTCGCTTAATTTTATTGCTAATATATTACATGTTTTGCTAGCTTCAGTTCTGACATTTTCTTCTTTTGAATGTAAATTAGCTAAAAATAAAAAATCAAATAGGTTTAGCAATGAATATATCAAAAATCTTGTCACTAACATTAAATTGACACTCGAGCTGATGTAAATATTGTGAAGTGTAAACTTTTACTGCGTAAATACATCAACAATAAATGAAAAGTGTCACGACAGTCGGATGGCATTTGAAAAAAATAAAAGAAAAAAAATTACCTATTAGATTCTTAGTAATGTCGGCAGCAAATTGATTTAAATCACATTCCAAACACGTGAGGATAGATGTGATGGCATCAATTATTATTTCTGGATTTCTTAACAAAGATTTCTGCAGAGCTGGCAGCAAAAAGTTTTTGAAATCTTCTTCATTGATCAGCCTCAAATAATCGAAGCATCCTTCGATCAAATTTGTGTTGGGTCTAGTCTTAACACTTAAAAAGCTCTTGATGAAAATTTCCATCACTTTTTGCTACAACATAATATCATAGTTATTGTTCGTATATCAAATTTCTTCCACAAGGACATAATAGATTGGTTGGTGGTTCAATATCTAGAGGAGCATTTTCTTTTTTTATGGCTTTAATCATGTCATATGGAGTTATTAGTTGACCTGTCAATTTTCGTCACGCCCCAGAACCAATAATTATTTTGTTAACTCATCAACTGAATTAAATTTCGTACTTTATTAAGTTAAAATAATCAGACAATATAATGTCTAGAACATTAAATTGTAATTCTAAACCATCCTTGAATAACCAACAAATCAGTCCAGTTTTGAAGGAGTATGGTAAAAAAAAATCTGCACACAAGAAATGTATAAAGATGCAAAGTGATATAAAACCTCCATCTTCTCATTGACACCTGGCTCTAACAGGAATAAATATAAAAAAGTTTGAAATTTTTCTATTTAAACTTACATTATATTTTTCCAAAAGTTTCTGAAGAACATCTTTGTTTTTGGGATTATCTAAATGTCTACAAATTTGTGCTACCATCAACGGAACTTGCGGACCATCCGAGGCACAAATCACTTCAAGCCACTTTTCTGAACAATCATCACCCAACCTTGCCCACAACTGGTGAAGCTTTGAAAAGAAAAAAATATAACAAAATATGTAACAAAGAAATTCACGTCTTTCTTGGCCTTGACTGTAATTCTCAGTCGGAAACATTTCGAAAGACGTAGCAATAGTAGGACCTCATATCTTACTTTTTTGCATTTGGAAAAGATCTGGCTTTTACAGATTTAGGCAAGGCTAGCAGTAACCTCATGAATTTCAGTTAAAACGAGCTGGAAACCAAGAATTGGACACGGGCCCATTGCCTGGTGGAGACCACACTAATATCTTAATTAAAAATTCTGTTCAAAAAGATAGCCGGATATTGTTAGCAAAGGGACTTTCTTGTGGATATTATTCGGCATATTTTGTAATGGTATCTATTTGTGGTATGTTGCAATAACGGTAAATACTTCCTTTGCAAAGTTACTAATTGTAGAATGTCAATTATTTTATGAGTGGCTAATTTTTTAATTAAAAATGAAGTAAAGACATACCATTGAATGAGCTTTCATATTTCGTTTGAACTTGCCCTTGGCTTCCACACTTAATAAAATTACTGATTGAGTTCTGACAAATGAAGGGAGTTCAGCATCATCCAAATGTTTGAAAAAGCCATATTCACCTAAAGCACATGACCATCTTAAGGCACACAAACTGCTCTTACATGTACCCGACCTTAAAAAATGAAAATGTTATAAAATAACTTCAAGATTGACCTATTTTTTTGTTTATTTTATTTCAATTCCTACTGTCAAAATTTGATGTTAATATACAACATTTTGTAAAAACAAGCAGTTTAATGTATCACGATACAAAGTGAAATAAATGTTTAGAAACATTTAATGCTGTGGTCCACAAAACAACAAATGCAGATTTTTTAGATTCCAAAGAATCAAAAAAAATGTAAAATGGATTCCATAAAAAATGTATGTAAAATTGGGCCATCATTGTGTCAAACGACATTACATTTTACACCAGTATATGTTTGTTCTCTTTGCTTTTATACTTAGAAAAAAGACATCATTTTATGTAATCAAATTGCGGTAAACTTGATTTTTAGCGTCGCGAACATTTCTATTCGAATTATCTACAACTGTAATTTTTTATGACGTTTGGCGTTTCCATAGATTTTTATATAAAGGTATTTTTAATAGATTGTATTACTTTAAATAAATTCGGGGAAGAACGTGATGAGGTATGGGGGGCTCCGCCCCCCAAACTCCCCCTATAACTATAACCTAACCTAATCTAACCCAATCATATAAAATAGTAGAAAGCTTGCTAACGCTAACGTAAAATAAAATTGAACACTAACAATAAAAAATCTATGGAAACACCAAAAGTCAGAAAAAATTACAGTTGTGATAATTCGAATAGAAATGTTCGCGACGCTAAAAATCAAGTTTACCCAAATTGCGTTATAAAGATTCTCTATACCACATTTTATTTGTTAAGGTACCAGACGTAAATGTTATTAGGTATGATTATAATTGATTATGCCTAAGACAACAATGTGTAGATACAGATCTTGGCAAATGAAGTGGTTGGTGGTCTAGCGGTTACGACGCCGGCTTTCGCACTGTTTCGTGCGGAGGTCGTGGGTTCGATCCCAGGTGCCGACCATCTTCCTCTTTCACGACACAAGCTTTAAGTAGCTTACTGTGAAAGAGTCAATGAGTGTATTTGTGTTCACTTTGAGTGAGCAAAGATTCTTTTTTTTTTTAAATACTACTTACGATGGTACCAAGTTCTTGTGTTGATCGGCAAGATCTGTGAGCACAGGAAGAAAGTATTTTATTGTCCATTCTCTGTATTGTTTGGCCAACTTTTCTATGAGATGAACAATAAATGTCTGGGATGTGTGATCTCCATATTTGTAAAATGTTGTATGAATGGCTCGGCATAGTCCTTTAACCGTTTGTTCATTAACATCTGAAAACATTAATCGGCTAATAAACAAACCGGTATAAGTATTTATATAAATAACATAATAATATGGTGCAATCCCGGGAACGTACCGCGATTTGACAGCACATCACACACTATCTGAATGACATTTCGTCGCTCTTTAAGGCTCGACGATTGGATCTTAAATGGCAGATCCTTTAAAGTTGTAGATACCTAAAAAATATAAGCTGATAAATTCCAATTATTCTTTCATAAATGGTATTTTTTAATATTTACACGTGACATACCTCTATATCTGCCATATTTTTGACAATTGACAGACACGCCACAGAAAAGCAGATGTCTTGTTCATTATTTTATAATCTCTCTGGCAAGAAAGAACAACATTTTTATGCTGCCCGCTCCAGCCTTCTATAATTTCAAAAAGCATCTTCTCAACGTTTTCAGTTTTCCGCTCAGCATCCGACTACCGTTTGACCAATAACACATCTTCTAGCAAGTAATGACGCAAAAAAAGGATTTCATTATGTATAGGCCAAAATAATACAATATTATTCCCATCCTTATTCGTCTATTATCCACGGTGTTTTCCAGTTTGACCATAGAATAAGGAATAAGTCATAGGGTAAGAACACGTAGAAAGCCGATTCCGACCCGCGCCGACCGGCTCATAGATTGTTGTCTATGGTTTCAATGCTTATGGGAATGCCTGAAAGCGGGCCCCTGTTTTTATTGTGCGCACGTCCATTCAGAAACATTCTTTGCGCCGGTCGGCGGGTATCGGAATCGGCTTTCTACGTGTTCGTGCCCATTGATAATATAATTGGAATAAGCAGTGTTGCCAACGTGGGCGATTTATCGCCATTTGGGCTACTCGGAATGAGAATCGGCGACGAAAAAATCTAAAAGGCGAATGGTCGCCAATTGGGCTACTTTTTTTTAGGGAACATTCACCCCTCTCCGGATACCAAATTTTCAGTTGGGTGACTTGGGCTACTTTTTGTTTAAAAATCGGCGACATTTAGGCCAAGATCCGTTGGCAACACTGGGAATGAGTACTTATTCTATGTAAGTACGAAGTACCATAAGTACTCATAGAGAATTTACAGTATATATTATATTATCTATGATAGAGAATAAGTACTTTCGTTTCATGACGTTCGTTTTGTAAACAACGTGTATAATTATTTTTGAGTTCCCGTACTTTTCCTGAACAATTTCTTCAAAATAATACTTCCTTGTTCATATGCTTGTAGATCAAGATATTAAATGTGGTTTTTAAAATTTGCAATGGGATGTACTGTAAAGACGTTATAGAAGTTGCTCTATATTTTGGATAATACGTAAGTGTCAAATTCTTATTTGTTTATTATAAGAAAGATACATAAGCAAATAACTGACGTTGTTTGTATACTATTGCTTTTGTTAAGTGTTTCATCGAAAAGTCAATAAATAAGAAATAGTGTGAACCCTTTCGAATTGGTATCTTTGATGCACTATAATTCCATTATGTTAAACTTAAAAATATATTCTCGACACATTATACAGTTGACCCATTGCATTAGACTTTTATTGCTAATTTATTCTTAGAAATTTACGAATTGAAATATATTTAACTATCCCACTGTAAATACGTGTTGCTTGTCAGAATTTAAATTGATATTTAAACTTATTAATTTATTTCCTGGCACATATTGTATCTAGATGGATGAAAAAATAAATTATTCTACTCACAATGCTTTTAATCCAAATGTCTTGTTGTAGGGGACAATTCCTCGATTCTATTTCATTCAAATGGTGAAAATTCAGTATTTATTCAATCAATAAAGTCAAGATATTTAAAAAATGAGTAGTCAACATCAGTATATGAATGTGTGTGATCCATCAACATCACGAGCAGGAGATATTGAACACACTGGTAAATCAAAAATAAACCTTCTCTTTTATATTTGTATCATTTTTGTTAATGCTTAAATAAGAAAAGCTTCTAAATAAAGTTGCTGATTTTGATTGCAGTACATTTGTCAGAAAATTTTGCCCAACTATGTCTAAACTGTGAGTACTCAGACGTAACATTGATTGTGGAAGACCAGAACATTCCAGCTCATAAAGTAATTTTAGCCGCAAGGAGTGAATATTTTCGAGCCTTGCTTTTTGGAGGGATGAGAGAGGCCACACAGGTATAACTTTCTATTTTGAAAATTATTTTTCGAGTTTACGGCTTATTTCTGTCAATGGCACGAATTTTTAAGCGGTGCAAATGACTCGAGTATGCATTGTGCTTTTTGATAAGTTTTTCAACTTCCTTTGTTCTATTTTTATGGAAATGGATGTTTTGGTGTTGCATATTCTGGGTCTTCTTTTTATATTACTACTTGACATGCCATCAGTGGTTTGTTTTTATAGTATGAGATAGGGCATGCCTTGGATTCGTTTTGTCAGTTCATGCAGATCTTCCATTGTTCTCTGGAAGCATTACAAAGAACACTCCCATCCACCTTGATGTGGTTTCAAACACACCACTCTCGGGAGTCTTTAGATTTCCATTAGTATTAAGTGAATAAGTGAATATATTCATTCAACACATTTACTGCCAACTCCACGGATCCATACTTTTCGCTTCAAAATATATATTTTTCATTTTGAAACGGGCACAGTTCTTAAGCGCTGTGCTTGTGCTAGAGTATTCATTATCAACATATTTGGGGACGGTTTCAAAAACACATCATCCTTACTTCTTTATATCTCATAATTAGAAATAATTAGCCGTGCGTCTGTCTCTCTAAAACTTGAGAACCGCTGGTCCAATTTGGTTAATTTTGCTTTCGGAATATTCTTATAAGCTCAAGGTACTTTTAAACAAAAATTATGAGACTACCTTTCAGATGTGTCACAACATAAGATCGTTATTTTTTTGGTTGTGAGTTACTGGAAATGAATTGATAGGCTTGATATATAGGTGAGACAACATTTACCAAGTTATCTAGTTTGTTATAAAATACTCCTTTTTTTTAAACATGGTTATTTATAAGTCAGTGTTTATACCATTATGAGTTCTTCTATCCCAAAGTGATGTTTAATTTTAGACAGTAATCAAATATAGTAGTTCATTGTAATAATGTAATTATTATTATATTATGTACTTTAAACTGTTATGTTTTAATAAAATTTATTATTATTATTATTGTTTCTCTCACTCGCCATCCAGACCCAACCAGCTTTTGAATAATGTTGTTCCTACTTTAATAATCTGTTTTCTTTAAATGTTTGTAATTGAAAAAAACTATATTTTCTTGTGGGATTTTAATCAACATGATAAAATGAATTCCTAAAATGATAATAGTTGTAAAATAGAGTAATAATGGTGCCAAAATAAACAAATCAATAATATCAATACTTATTAGGCAGTGGCGAGCGGCTGGTACAAGCCAATAATCCTGGCTTACCCTAGAATTTTGGAGAAGAATATAAAAATAAAAACATTTCAAAGATTGCTATAATTCTGACGAAAAATTAAAAAAACTTTTGATGCACGTCAAAAAAATATTCTCACATGACCCCTGGTTGCCATGGTATAACAGTATTTTTATATTCTATGGACCAAAAATAACGAGAAAGTACTGCTTTCATCTCCTCTAACGTTCCTGAAGCACTCCTTAGTCAAGGCTCAGTGCGTCCCTTTCGCACTAGCATTTTGCAGGCCGATCCCTTCCCTTTAATTTTGTCGACACCGTCGTCAATATCAATTGGCCCACAACGGGTCATTTTTTCCAAAGGAAATTTAATCCGGGATTAATTAGAGTTGCCAACTGTCAAACAAAATCACGTAATGAAATTATTGTAATTACTTTATATAATTCAGAAATTAATGAGGATTGCATACAAAATATCCTGTTATTTGCTTTTTTTAATAATAAACAATGAATGTATCACGGAGCAGATTAACCCATACATATTTTATCGGTTACTATAACAACAGTAAGTTCACATTATTTCGATTTATTTTATTTTTGTATTATGGCAATTTAATCGGTAATATAAACTGTCAAAATGTATTTTAACACGGTGTTTTTAAACTGAAGGTAAAGGGTCATTGTTTATTATATCGGTTTTAAATTTATAATATAGTTTTTTTGTCATTTAATGTGGTAATTACTTACATACTTAGGTAATTTAGTGTCTCGACGATTCAAAACCTGTTGGCCTTTTAGGGCAGCCGGCCTTAGAAAGTTTATCAATGAAAGGTTTAAAAAAAAACATCAAACAAACATTTTTAATAAAATAATACAGTTGTTGCTGTTTAACCTGATCATGATTTAATCATGTTTTCTGTGTCCAGTCATTATCAAGAATATTACTGACGTCAAGGTATGTTTAATTTCGCAATATGTTTTTAAATGAATAATCTTAGAATGTTTAACAGTAAACCTTTAATTAATCTCAGAATACTAGTTTTTTTAAGTGCTCCCATGGCCTTTTCTTGCAAATTTTGCTTTCTTATAGCTGAATTCATATGTGAGACTTTAAATCACTTGATTAATAATTGAACTCTTCATGAAAACTCAAAAAACATCTTTAACTTTTTATAACAAAGTGTGCATTCAAATGGCTTTTATCATGAGCTATTATTTGATTGATTAAACTTTTTTATTGCAGTTATTGCATTCGAATGGCTTTTCCCCGCTATGAGTTCGCATGTGATAATTTAAATTACTTGAGTCCGCAAACTTTTTATTCCACACATTGCATTAGTAAGGCTTTTCTTCGCTTTGAAGTCCGGCTGTGCGTAAAAGATTCCGGATTTGGTAAACTTTTTTATGCAAACTTTTGCTTTATTATGGCCGAATTCATATGTGAGACTTTAAATCACTTGATTAATAATTGAACTCTTCATGAAAACTCAAAAAACATCTTTAACTTTTTATAACAAAGTGTGCATTCAAATGGCTTTTATCATGAGCTATTATTTGATTGATTAAACTTTTTTATTGCAGTTATTGCATTCGAATGGCTTTTCCCCGCTATGAGTTCGCATGTGATAATTTAAATTACTTGAGTCCGCAAACTTTTTATTCCACACATTGCATTAGTAAGGCTTTTCTTCGCTTTGAAGTCCGGCTGTGCGTAAAAGATTCCGGATTTGGTAAACTTTTTTATGCAAACTTTTGCTTTATTATGGCCGAATTCATATGTGAGACTTTAAATCACTTGATTAATAATTGAACTCTTCATGAAAACTCAAAAAACATCTTTAACTTTTTATAACAAAGTGTGCATTCAAATGGCTTTTATCATGAGCTATTATTTGATTGATTAAACTTTTTTATTGCAGTTATTGCATTCGAATGGCTTTTCCCCGCTATGAGTTCGCATGTGATAATTTAAATTACTTGAGTCCGCAAACTTTTTATTCCACACATTGCATTAGTAAGGCTTTTCTTCGCTTTGAAGTCCGGCTGTGCGTAAAAGATTCCGGATTTGGTAAACTTTTTTATGCAAACTTTTGCTTTATTATGGCCGAATTCATATGTGAGACTTTAAATCACTTGATTAATAATTGAACTCTTCATGAAAACTCAAAAAAATCTTTAACTTTTTATAACAAAGTGTGCATTCAAATGGCTTTTATCATGAGAGTGATTAATTACTTGATTGATTAAACTTTTTATTGCAATTATTGCATTCGTATGGCTTTTCTCAGCTATGAGTTCGCATGTGACTCTTTAAATTACTCGAGTCCGCAAACTTTTTATTGCACACATTGCATTAGTAAGGCTTTACTTCGCTAGAAGTCGCGCTGTGCGTAAAAGTTTCCTGATTTGTTAAACTATGCTTTCTTATGGCTGACTTCGCATGTGAGTCTTTAAATGACCCGAAAAATTATTTTTCTCCACATCAAGACCTTTAAAAAAGTGCTCAGCCACCAGTCATAATATAATAATATGTTACTGTCAGCCATTTTACTAGAACAAAATTTGTCTTTAGTTGCGATCTTCTGGGAAACGCAGGAACTACAGCGTTAATGACATCAGTCAGTGAGGCAGTGTTCAAGACAAATAGATATAACAGTAATAAAAAAGAAGAAGAAGAATTTTTCCAAAAAAAATTTTCGCTTGTTCCGCATTTTTATCCATGAATCATCAATGTTTGTAGGTAGTTATCTACTGTTAAATTTTATTTTTTATTTATTAAAAAAAAAAAAAATTTTTTTTAGAAAATAAATAAAATTTAACAGTAGATAGCTACCTACATAGTACATACATTGATGATTCATGGATAGAAATGCGGAACAAGCGACGAATTTTTTTTGGTGAAATTCTTCTTCTTCTTTTTTGTGTCGGCTTGCCCAATTTTTTGAGAAAATAAAACCACCGCACGCCACTGTTATTAGGTAATAATTATGTGTGCCATATCAGTTGATTTTATTATGTAAATTGATAATATTAAGGACAAGGTTAAAATACAATGCTAATCATTTCATTATGTTTACAGCTTATTGTTATTTGAAATTGACTTCACGTGTGTTTGGTTTCTTTTCAGAATGAAATAGAGATACAAGGAGCACCCTTGAAAGCGTTCAAAGCTCTGTTACGCTATGTTTACTCAGGTACCTATGCTCATTTTCAAAAACTCCTCACACTAGTTATTATAAATTATCTGTTCAATAACTCTCATGAAATGAATCAATGTCTGTTTGAAAAAATGACAGTTCTTAAATTCAGCAATTTTTTTTTACAATTTGAAATTGTATGATGTACAGAGACCGTCTTCAATGTGCGAAACATAAATAGATCATGAATTTCATTATAACAGAATTTGACCCGTATAATTCAATCAGTTCAGGGCCTTGTGAAGTAATAGTTGAATATGATTTATTCTATCACGACCTCTTTTTTGCTGTAACTGTCATCTTCCCCTAAAATGTACCCGGATAGGTATTTTATTTGTACTTTTTTACAGGCCACATGAATTTATCGACTCTCCGAGAAGACACTGTGTTGGATACATTGGGATTGGCACATCAATTTGGATTTGAAGAACTAGAAACTGCGATTTCCGAATATCTTAGACAAGTTTTGGCATTAAGAAACGTTTGTTCTGTGCTGGATGCTGCAAGGTTAATCAATTATTAGTTACCCAATTACAATTTTTATCCTATTATTCCAAAGGAAAGTCCATCTGAACATGATTGATTTACCCAGTACCCTACGTACTAGTGGCGAAGCATTAAAGCTTTCTATGGTAAAGCTATGACGTAATATTCAATTTGTGTACAAAAATTGGTTAATATCTCGTACTTGGAGACAATTCTCTTTCCCTTGAGGAAGACCACATTTTAAGTAGGTAAACAAAATTGTAAAAAAAATTACTATTATGATTAAGTATATTATAAAATTATTATTTTCAGATTATATGGTTTGTCCGGGCTCACCAAAGTTTGTCACAACTTTATGGATAGGCACGCCTTGGAAGTATTACAGCATGAGTCTTTCGTTAATATATCTTTGGTAAGTGGAATTCGTAATAAATACAAAAGAATAAAAAATGGCACAGTTTTTTTTATTATTTATTATTATTATTTTGGCAGCAATCTCTCCAGGAGTTGTTAGAAAGAGATTCTTTCTTTGCCCCTGAAGTTGAAGTGTTTCGGTCGGTTTGTAACTGGTGTAAAGCAAATCAGCAGACGTTGAAAACAGATGGTAATCAGTCGCAGGGTGTGAGTATACTTTTACCACATTTCTTTATTTATTTATTAAGTTTACGGTCTTAATAAGACCTATAACAATTTTAAGATACAAAAATCAACTTACAGCTAGACATGATACTTTTTTTTATATATGGTTGTTGCCATATGTTTCTCTTTTCTACTTCAACATGTGCTTTATTCCACAGGAGATGATACTGAAATGTGTCAGATTGCCTCTCATGACATTGGAAGAACTTTTGACAGTGGTGAGACCTTTCTCAATGGTGACTCCAGATATGCTCTTAGATGCCATACAGGAAAAAACACATACCAATAGTAGTGTCCTTAGGCATAGAGGACAATTGTGTAAGTTGAATATGTTTATGGACGGATGTTAGTTTGATAGAACTGAGTAAAGAAACTGTCAATCAAAAATAGAAGTGTATTATTTGTAATTTGTTTAAACTAATGTTGCAGTGCCTGAAGAAAATGTTGCAACTGCAAAATATGAATCAACTGTGATACATGGTGAGATGAGGAGTGCACTATTAGACGGGGACACGCATAAATATGACATGGAAAGAGGATATACTAGACACGCCATAGTTGACGGACATGATAACCACGGTATTGTGGTCAAACTAGGAACCCAGAGTATTATCAATCATATTAAAGTTTTACTATGGGACAGGGACATGAGGTATGAAATACTACAAAAAATATTGACACATTCTTTGATATCAACTTTAACCGTTAGAGTGCTACGCAGCGCTTTTGCGCTACGATCGTTTGTACCGAAAAATGCTACGCAGCGCTAAAACGCTGCGAGTTTCAGTTTTTTTTATGCTCCGCGGGAACGGACGTACCCTAACCTCGGGCATAATTTGTAACAAGAGTGCATTCTTATACATTTAAAAATAAGTTTTTACCGTTTTTTTATATTACAGTAGAAGTCCGATAATCCGGCACGTTCGGGACCGGCTCGGTGCCGGACTATCGAATATTCCGGTCTATCGGGCGGTAATTATAAGAACAATAATTAGGTTAATAATTAAACTACAAATACATACAACAAAGTTTATTTTACATTTCATATAATGTATGTACACGTACTGTAAAACATATTTCACTTAGATTTAAAAAAGTCACGAATGTCTTTTTTAAATTTTTTTTTTCTTTTTTCTTGACTTTTGGCGTTTAGTATAAAAATTTATTTCTAATGATATGGAAATCAATAATTTCTGAAGCACTAGTAGCTAGTACATACTAGCCTCAGCAAAAGAGATAAACTTATTTAGTGATTCTGCAGCTTCTGCCCAGCTGATTTTTTCCTTTTCTTTCGTTTCGGCATCTGAGTAACTTTCTTCAAGATTTTGAGTATAGGCTGAGGGTTTACTACAATGTTGATAATGTCCTTATCGGTTAGTTCTTGTTTAACAGGCTCATTATCGTCGATTAGAAGCCACTCCTCTACCTCATCTTCAGGCAGGTTTTTCCTAAATCTTGGCCGAATTTCTTTGCCTTTTCAACAATCATTGGCCCTGTCATTGCCGCTAATTGTTTTCGAACAATTCCGAGAGCTCCCGGATGATCCCGAAAACTTCCGAATAGCTCTCAAGCGTTTTTATTTGCTTTAAAGACACATTTTTGGAGAAAACCAAATTTTTTACAATTTTCCGGAGCAATGCCGGACTATCGGGCATTCCGGACTGTTAGATGCCGGACTAATGGACTTCTACTGTATTTAAAAAAAAAAAATCGAAAAAAATGGAAATTCAGGGACAAGAAGTCCAAACCAAACCCAGTCATATTGATTTCATCCAATGCAGATACTAATAGCGTGACGATCAAGAAAAAGAAAGGGAATTTTGAATACGAAAAGGTGAAACCATGCATGATCGATGACTACAACAAATACATGGGAGGTGTGGACGAATCTGACAAAATGTTGTATGTGTATTTAGACGAGCGAAGAACCCTAAAATATTGGAAAAATGTAGTATTCAACATATTTGGAAGAATGGTGCTCAACTCTTATATTTTGTATCTTTCCAACACTACCGAAAAAAAATGAATCGACTCCAATTCACATCGAAAATTATTGAGGATATCGAAAAGGAGTGGATGAATAATAAAAATAGCGTGTCAACATCACCATCTTCATCATGCAAAAAATTTGCGCTGGAAAAATTACCAGGACGTAACTTACACCAGTGCGCGGTGTGCAGCAACAGGGGAGTGGCATAAAGCGATCCCACCTTATTTGCGTTCGCTGTAGGAAGGGCCTACACGCTATGGCAAAACATAATTGTTGAACTATTTTTTTTTTATATTTTTTATTTTCAATAATAAATAAAATACAATAATATTGATATTTTATCTTTATTTTTTCATATTCATATTACATAACATTTTTTCTTTATAATGCAAAAAGAATTATTAAAATTGATTGATATTTGTCTGAATTAGAGTGTTTTATTTGACACCATTATTTTTTCCTCTAAATTAATCAAAATACCTTTAGCACTTTTCATAGATTTTTGCAAAAATTGCTTAGCACTAAAACGGTTAAAGAAACTCTAAAAAAATCTTACATTTCGGTTATAAACTCTCTGACTTTTCAATTGTTTTTTTGACAGATAGTCTGTCGAGCCAGTTAGTTTATTCATGTAAATATAGTTTATGTTGTTGCTTTGAAACTACTGGAAGATATTTTTTTTAATAAAATATTTTAGATTAGAAATGCAAATAGCGGTGTTGTTTCTCAAAACATTTTAATGTTTTTAATGATTTATATTGTTCCTTTTTTTTAGATCATACTCTTACTACATAAAAGTGTCTGTTGATCAGAAGGACTGGGTGTGTGTTATTGACCATTCTACATGCTACTGCAGGTCGTGGCAACATCTCTATTTTGAACCAAGGGTGGTCCAGTATATTCAGCTAGTCGGAACAAATAATACCGTCAATAAGGTCAACTTAGTTTTTACTTAAAAATATTTCTTATAATCTGCTTAAAACTTGGGTCGATTTTTTATAAATAATTTTCATTACGCAGGTGTTTCATGCGGTTGCCCTGGAAGCCATGCATACACAATCCATTCCACCGATTATTGATGGTCTGGTTTGTCCAACTTACAATGTGGCCACTCTAGATTTACACGCCACAGTTCTTGAAGGTGTAAGGTGAGAATTTGTCCAAATTTATTGATTTTATCCAACTCTTTTCCTTAGTGTGATCACGTGACATACGCCGTTATGTTTTTCACACGCCAGATTCGCGAGTATTAAAGTCATCATAAAAAACATTCAACTTGCACAAAAACTTGTCGATAGAAGCTATTTCTAGAAGTACCAATAAAAAAAACGCTATTCTCTATACGATATAGTTCTTTTTAGAGAGATTTCACTATTAGTGATGTGCCAGAACTCAAATTGTTCTCATTATAAAATTTCATGACATACCTATTTGAAATTATAAATGTAGGTGATTAGGTTGCAAGCCATGATAAAAATCAATTTTAGGTATTTTAAAATCGACACATTTTTGTTGCAAAACTCAAAATATTTATCAAAAACTTTGTGCTTAGTTATTAATAATGATGTAGTAGTAGTTCTAAAGGTTTTACATGGTGGTAATTGTATTCTAAAAATGGTCATAACCTCTATTGCCCACTATAGAAAGTCAAGGTTCGTAGGTTGGATCTAGACACTAGTGATCTTTATTTGATTCTTATTGTGCAAATTTCTACTTTTAACAATCCAGCACATCACTAGTTAGTATAACCGGACTAATTTATTGCCTTAAGCAATTGTTTCTAGTCATTAATTGAACCTGGGACCTCTTGATCAGAATTCTGATGCTTTAGAAAACAAACTAGGCTGCTGAGATTGTTCATAGAATGATGTTATAAAACCTTTATCACACCGGTTTTAATTTTGTTTTAATGTTTTTATTGTAGCCGATCAAGAAATGCATTGATCAACGGCGACATACATCACTACGATTGGGATGTGGGGTATACGTGTCACCAACTAGGTTCGGGTGCCATTGTCATTCAATTGGCGCAACCTTACATAATCGGATCCATGAGGATGCTGCTGTGGGACTGTGACGACAGAACTTACTCCTATTATATTGAAACTTCTGTGAATGACTGGGAGTGGGAGATTGTCGCTGACAAGACTCATTTACTATGCAGGTGAGAAATTTATATTATATTCTGTTAAACCAAAATTCAGGAAGTGATTGTATGTATAAAAATGGATCCCTGTTTCTTAGTCATGCTAAAATCAAACTAAAACAGCTGGACGGTTTGCTGGTAAACATCAAAATCTATAAAATCTCGTACCTGCAAAGAAGTACTCACTTCACTTCAGCACCAAATCATTGAAAGCAAGATCAAGGGAAGACGTGGTATGGGTAAAACATAGATATCATGTTGCCACAGTTTATAGACCTGAACTCTTAAATCCAACAATTGGAGAACTTATTCATACCACTAGGACTTTGTCGGGGTTCTCTTACTACATTGCGGCTCTTCCAGGGAGCCGCAGTTCACAGTTTGGAAATCACTGATCCTAGAGATAGCCAATGTCTGAGGAATTTAAAGGGGACTTCCACATAAATGAACACTTTTCTAGGCAAAGGAATACGTATGGCTATAAGGAACTTATTACCCGAGACAATTTTTTCTAGCCAACCTGCCCCGTCCAATCTGAGACAGATAAACCCCGGGAAGAAATTTCAACTGAGGAGGTCAATTTCCATGTAGGAAGAGAAATCATAATAATTCACAATTAAATTTTTTGTTTTAGTGCAAATTCATTATCTTCTATGTACTGTTTTATGAAGAACTTCATTTAGTTGCTATTCATTTTTTTTTTAATTACTCTGGAACACAAATACACTTTTGACATCTTTCACATAAAGCAAAGCTTGTATTGTTAAAGTTGAGATTAGAATGAATGAGAATAGAAAGAGAAATTATAATGAGAATTTATTTATGTATTGATTTTTTTTTCAAAGCTGAAAATTATAATATTTCATATGAATTTTTCAATTACAGATCATGGCAAGTGGTTCGCTTTAAACCCAGACCTGTAGTTCTTATTAAAATTGTCGGAACACACAATTCAGCTAATGAGGTATCATTGATTCTATTTATCAATTCATACTATTTCTCCATTTGCGTTTTAGCCAAAACAGTTAATTATCTTTTTATCAATTTTTTTGCAGGTTTTCCATTTGGTACATTTCGAGTGTCCAGCCCAGGAGGATGCAATCTGCAGTCAGAGCATGCCAAAGACGTCACCGTCAAGTCCATCCACTCCTCAACCCTCGCCTTCTCCAGCACCGGCCCCAGAAACTCCACCATTACCACCTACGGAGACAGCATTAGAAGCTAATGAACACGATATAGTTAGAGAATAGTAGTCACTTGTGTCATATTATCGTTAATGATATTTCTATTACAAATTATATAGAGTTTGATGTCTGAAGAATAATGAACTAGTTTAAAAATTATTGCTATATCGACGATGTACATAATCTTCTAACCCATTCCGACTCTATTTTATTTTTTAGAGAGTTACTTCAACCAAAACTTTCTTAAAACGGAAACTAAAACTTCATAAAATGGATGAGTGATTATTCTTCATCTCCAAGTAGTTTTTGAAGAATGTGGTACTTTTTAAGCACTCTGGTATGTGTCGAACCATTAGGCGATTGGCACACCACACCCTCATCGATGGACTCTTTGTCTTTTTAGTCTGAATTTTTTTATTTTTTGATTTGGTGGAATATGTTATATTTAACAAATTGAAATAATAAAAGCACTTTTAGTATTGACACTTGTTGTCGTTAAATTAAGAAGTTAGTTAACGTTCATAATTAAAATAAAATATCTCATTACTGAATTAATGTTGTTCGTGTATTTAGGAAAATAGATTTTGTGTATAAATTTTTAAGTATATAAAGTGTTCACTCAAAGACAGACTGCTGATTCGCTGGCTTTGTGTCGGAATGGGTTTATAAAAACTAGGAGCTAAATAAAATAGGTAGTAATATATATTGTTAAATTCTTCAGATTCTATTGTGAAAAGCCTGTTTTTTTTTTTGATCTGTAAGAAAATCTCGAAATGAACAATTTAATTTTCTAGTGATGTTATTGTATATATAAAATATTTAGACTGCTAGCATTGCTTCATACTTCCAGCTTAGTAACGAATTGAAAAAAAAATATAATGTGCTTGCAAAGCATTGTTATCAGGGTATTTGAAAGATATTTGATGTTCTACAGGGTATTAGAAAGATGTATCGTGTTTAATATGTGGAAAGTGTTGTATTCCTTATAATAGACTTTGAAGATATAATTCAACTTTATTTTACCAAACACATAAAATAATATTCCTTACCTATAATTTGAAGGCTAGGTACTGCAAGAGGCCTAGAGTTAACATTGAACAATTATTAAATTTTAACTAGGTATTCAATTTTATTTTATTGATTGTAATATTTGCACAAAAAAGTTGGTAGGATATTTGTATAGAAGGTGGAAGGAAAATAAAACAAATGGAATCTTTATAGGCTTTGACCAGTTCGTATTCTCACTTTTTTATGCATCCTAATGGTTTTTGAATAAAAATGAAGAATCTTGTTTGGTTCCATCACAAAATTTATTGTTTAAATATTATTATTATTAGATGAAAGGCAGGCAATATAAATACTGATACGCCTATTGAGTAAGGTCCATTGCAAGGTGTCTGTCCAGCCTGTTTTTCAACATGTTTATAAATGGAAGTGAAAACCCAAGATTTGTCACGAAATGCATGTGAACAACATGCACCCCGAAAGACAAAAAGGGATAATCAACTTTTGACAGGAAACAATATGAAGATGGAAGGTTGACTCCTTTTCACTGTCATGAATTAGGCAGAGACTATGCTACTGCACCTGCACATGGGACGAGACTGTGCCCATCACCAGAATATGCGGTTGGATGCAAGTGCAGTAGCATAGTCTCTGCCAAATTCATGACAGTGAAAAGGAGTAAACCTTCCATCTTCATAAATGTTGATTCTACAACCTCCTGCGGCAGTGAATTCCATTCCTCAACCTCTCTGTCAAAAAATGCTTCCTGAAGTTTGTCGAGAAGGGTGTTTCTGACAGCTTCATTGTGTGTCCACGTAGATTAGTGTTCTCATTGAAGGTGAAAAGCTCTGAATTGTTGGACAGAAGTAATGTCCATTCAAGACTTTACGTCTTTCCACAGGATCTTTCCTCCAGGGTGGGCAGTTTCAACGATCTCAGCCTCTCCTCATAATCATGTCTTGAAAACCCAACTGGCGTTTTGGTAGCCCTTCTCTGCAGCTTGACATCCTCTCTGAAATATGAACCCGTACTAATCTAACATGAATCGATTTTCGAAAACTACCATCTCCATCAAATGTTTAAGATATGGACTATCACCAAGAACCTTCTGCTCAAAACATTAAAGATCTAATGGGTTTTTTTTAATCATCTTGCAAATTGTACCTATATTTGTTTTTGTTCCCTTCATCGTTCATATTGATTTCTCTCCATTGTTTAAATAAATTGTGCTTCCTTAAAAAAAAATAGGCAACTCATTTAGGTATCTCATTATTTATAAATTCTCAGAAATTATAAGCAATGTAAGTGATTTTATTAAATTTTCTGAATTATTTTTATCAATCTGGGATTGTAATTTTTTCTCCATTTTTTTTATACATTTAATATTATTATCTTGTGTAAATATGCTTGTATATATTATAAATATAATATATTTACTTGTCACAGACTTGTTATGGCTGTTAATAACATAGAATGATATCATTTTGATGACTACAAATTTACTACACCATAGATAAATTTCTATTGCTATTAATCTATTGTTTCAATGTAACTATTTCCATCTCGAGAGATTAAACAATATGTCTTGTCATAAATTAATGAAATAAAGGAGTATAATAAAATATGAATGTGTTAAAATAAAAAATGCAGTATTTTTTCCACACAATCAAATTCCAGCCAGATATACATACTAGGTTTCTCAGATTAAAGGAATATCGGAATTTTACAAATGCTGTACCAGGCTAGACAGCTGACACATTGCAAAGTTGCCAAACAAGAAGCAGCAATAAAAGCGTCCCAGTGAAAGGATATTTCTAACATCGATTGCATCCTATTTCTGAGCATTGATGGAATCTTGTGCTATGGTCGTCTTTTTCTGCAATAGAGGTGCACACCATTTATCCGTTTGACAAATACTTAAATCAAATAATCGGTTGCCAGTAATTACGTAACTAATGTATTGGATAAAACATTTTCAGAATACAGAAATGTCAAAATTATCAATAACAATTGGATACGACGCAACTCAATTGTCTGTTTTTCATTTCAGAATAGCCGTCAATATCTCGTTCACTCTAATTGAGACATGGTCTCAGAAATGGGATGTTCAGGTATGTAATAACAATTTCCAGGTTTTTCATGATTTATTTTGATTTTATTCTATAAAACTTTCTTTTCAGATTCAAATAATATATTATAACACAATTATTGCATTATTTAGAATAATATTTAAATTATTTGAGTATCACAATTTACAAAAAATAAAGGAATAATACCTATATTCAAATAAATTTACTATGTACAAAAATACACATTAGCACAAGGCTTTCACAATTTCAATATAATTTCATTAGATTCACTTTAAATCTTATTGATCATTAATTAATCTTATTGTATATAAAATAATCAGATTTATCCACATAATATTTCAGTTATTATTTTCTTATAGGTATCATTGTTTTTTTTACAAATTATTCAATATTCGCGAATATATTTAAGTAAAGTTTTTACTAGATTTCTAAAATGATAGAATCTTTATACGTAGTAAAATTTCAGTAAAAAAAACGGTCATCTTTTGAAGATGTATTGCCAGACGGGTATCAGCTAGTATAATATAAATCGATTTGTCCTACAAAGTCATTGAAACATTGTGTTCCAATATTTTTGATATCTTTTAATATTAATCCAATCCAATCCAAACTCCCTTTAGACCCCACTTAGGGGCATGGAGAGCTCTTGTTGTTGTTTAATATTAATATAAATATTATATTGTGATTCCAGAACATATATGGTTATTCTTGAAGATTTTCACTTCCTCGAACTATCTGAAATATGTCCATTTGCTTTCACAGAGCTGTCTATTCTGATATTCTTGAAGACAGAGGTTGTGGGCCATCTAAATCCAGAATGCGAGGATTCTGTTCTTGATGGAGTCCTAGAACTTTCGCTTGTGGATTCGTTTCTTTCGTAACTTGACAGTCCATTCATTTTGGGTGAATCGTGTGAGTTGCGATTTGACTTAATAAGTAATTCTGCTTTGGATCTATCATTACATGTTGAAAGCCGTAAACCATCTGAAGTGTATCCATTATGAGAATGAGGAAAGAGTTTGCCATTAGAGGTTTTACTAATCGAAGATAATGATTCGCTTCTTGATGATAAATACCCTCCATTTTTATCGCTTTCGTGACCATTTGTAATACTTAATCTATCTGTTTGTGACAATTTCCCATTATGAGATCTTTTCTTAACTTTTTTCTCAATCATACGTTCTTGCGTATCGATTTTCTTATCATTGTCTAGAGAAAATTTTACAGAAAGCTGATTATTGGATCCGTCAGTTCTGGAGTAGGGTGTGTCTGGTTTGATCATGTAGTCTTCGTGACTTCCATGAAATAAACCATTTATTTTACTAGCGCTGCTACTGTTACTTATTGAAAAGCTACTTTCGTTTTTGCTCGCTACGTCATTAACAGAAGATTGCCTTTGCATTGGGTCATGCAGATAAAATGTCTCCGATGCAGGTTTGGGTATTTCCACAGATTGCATGCTCTGAGCACGGTGTAGAGATAGTCTTAAGGGTTTCTTTGGTGGGGTTGGTCTAGGCCGTTCAGAGTTTTGGTAATGCTTTTTATAATGTCCTTGTATGGAGTTAGGTTCTGAAGTATAATCTAGAATTTTCATCCTGCACTTCTTATATTTTTCCTCCGAATTGACTTGAGCCGGTTCAGAATCGCAATCTATTGACTTTTTAGAATGTAGTTTAGATAATCGTCTGCTTGATTTGTGTGCATTTTGAATCACTTTTCCGTCAATCCTATGATCAATATAATCTCTGTCGGGATGAAAATCAATACCTTCTGCATCATTATATTTTGATAATCTTTTTACAAGAATTGAGGATTTATAATTAGATGCTTCATCTTCTCCGTTTTCCCTATTATTAGTCAGAATACCATTCTCAGTTCCTTGTGTATTTCGTTTAGGGGATTTAGTATGTCCGTTAATACCTTTTTCAAAATATTCTAAAATCGAAGATGATCGTTTGTGATCACGTTTGTAACATTTGGATATATCAGAATTATCATCGCTCAATGCTTTTGAGTAGATATTGTTTTTACTAATTTTATTATACTTATCAAAATATTGTCTTTGGTTCTTTTTAATGATTTCAATAGCTGCCGATGTCTCGCTATTGTAGTCATATTTTTTATAGTCTTTTGATTTATGAATGGATTGATGAGATGATGATTGTCTTATGGAATATGGTTTGAGATCTCTGTCGTAATCGCGTTGATCCAAGGAATTTGAACTTTTGGATGTTTGTAAGCTATATCTGTCATTTGTCGATTTATTTGTTTTGTGGTTGAAATGTACATGGTTAGACATATGATGCGTGTGACCTGATTTTGGAACATCGTTAAGTTCTACCGAATAACTACTTTTGGAACAGTTAGACTTAGGTGAGTGCCCTATGGATATTTGAGTACTGGATACGTTAGAAGCATTAGATTTTGGTCGTATGATTGGCAGGTTGGCTCCGGCTTCTGCTGTATCTTTTCCTCCAATTTCCAATCCTGGTATGTTTGCGACAATGGCTGTTACATCAGGACCTTTTTGAAACACTTGAACTTCATTTTTGGGTTGAGCAGGTTTTGGATTTGGTTCTGATGTTATGTTTATATTGGTCACATTCCTTTGCGTATTGACAGTTGATGTTACAACTTTATGCGGCGTTACTATTTGGACCTAAAAAAATGAATGCGTAATTAGTAATGACTTGATTTAAGAATCTAGTGGATAATTAGATATGATTTGAACTTCTTACTTCTGCTTCTGTGTCCTTATTTCTGCCCAAAAGTTCAGCAACCTGTTCTTCAAGATAAGTGATGCGATGAGTTAACCTTAGGTTATCATTTCGAAGACCATCCTTTGTTCGCTGTGCTTCCTCTGCTTGTTCACGTAAAGCATTCAGTTCGGCCCTCAAAGATCCCACCTGAAACACATTTATTTTCTTTTAACAAATATTTTTATGTTGTATTCTTGTTTGGTCTGTCCAGGTGAAGTCTTGCAATAACTTCCCGAATACCTAGGTACCTACTTGAAACTTTCAGAATAGCTCAGAACACAATTAAAAAAAAAATATATAATATATTTTGCCGAATTGAATGCATTTGCACTAAATTTTGTTAAGAGAAAATAAATAAAAACACAATGTCATTATATGAATTCATCAATTTCAAAAAATTCAAAGAAAATTTTTACATTTTTTACTGATGAATTTTTGTCTATTATTCGCACTCTTCGTTTGACCAAGTGTCAAAATAACACATTGTGTAGTACTTTTAGACAATGTTTGACTTTCTAAAATTATAATGGAGATTATCAAGTTCCTTTTATTAATTTTAAATTAACATATTTACATATATTGCGCAAAGGGTTTGTTTGTACCTGTTATGCTGAGTGATGATTTTTTTGACTGAATAAAATAAATAAAATATAATTATTACAAGGCTACACAAATAAGGCATCATTCCCATGATTATGATAAGCACCCACCTGTGTTAAAGCTGTCTGAGTGTACAGTCTATTTCCATTAGTGTCAGCACTGTCTATAGGTCTGCTACGTAGAACCACTAACTGAGCGGGGCTGGGTGATATGCTCAACAATCTCGTCATGTCTTCTTTACTCTTGGACAATACCAGTTTGCCATTGACTTCCAGTAATCTGGAAAAACATCAAACATTGCAATAAAACCTTGAACAATCATATTTCAGGTCAAATCTAGTTTTAAATCGTCTTTATTATATGAAAGTTTTGAAACAATATGGACTTAATGGAAAGGACGAGTCTTCCAGATAACCCAGAGACAAAATGTGCCAAAATTTTGGTCAATTTTTTTATGTAAGTAGGTACCTACTTATTGCAAATTTCGACGGAAATCTAATAGCGGACATCTTTGAGTATTTTTGCAAAATCTGCAGCAAATAAATTGCTTTGCCAAAATTGTTATGACAGAACTTTAGGATTTTTTTTCAAATATTCATAAAAGCAACTCTGGCTGTGAATCACGGAATGTGTTTAGCAGTTTTTTTCCTCTATGAAGCTTCAGACTGATTAACCCCTCCCCCCCCCTCAGCCTGTGAAAAATGTATATTTATTTTGATACCTACTTAAAGAATACAAAAATAAAAACATGTTAAAAAAATACTGACTAAAAATACATCTAAAATTAAGACAATCTTTCTACCCCCCCCCGTGATATTTCACCCCCCCCCCTTTTAACTACGTGTGTTCAATGAACGCGACCTCTGTATCAATAATAAAACGCGTAATTTAATTCTAATTAACACAGCAATTTTATTGCCTTTACTATGGGGCCGTCCATTAATTACGTCATCTCAAAAGGGGGAGGGGTCTGGAAAAAATCACGAAGGAGGGGTGGTCTAGTAAGAAAATCATGTGCATTTATTTTTTCTGATGAATTTAAAGAAACACTGTTGCACTTTTGAAAATTAAAAAAAAAAAATTAAAAGTTAACTTCACTAGGGAGGAGGGGGGTTAAAAAATTGCAATAAAACATTAGGTGATTAATGGACGGCCCCTATGTGTGGGTACATAATTTTGAATTTTATTCAAGAGATGGCGATGTAGTAGAACAAAGTCCGATGAAGTAGGTATGTTAAGTCATGTAGTATTGTAAAAAAACCTTTCGAGAAATAACAACTTAATATATGTACCTATTATGGAGAATTTTGCGTATTTTACCACGTTTACTATAGCGTTTATGTTTCATATTTCAACCATTTTTAGTTTTATAATACACTAGCTGATACCCGTCTTGCTATACGTTGTTGATTTGGCTAGTCAGACTTGAGCAGTAGGTTATTGAACAGGTTTTGTCTGCACCTTTACCCTATTCAGGACCAGGAGTCTATATGTTTTCTTAATGTTTCAAAAGGAAAAAAATCGAGTCACTGCTAAATATGCTAAATGTATAACAAATCAATCTCCAATTATTTTATTACATTTTCATACCGTAGTACCAAGATTCCATTCAACGTTTACATGAGTAATTTTGTTTCCAAAAGATGGCTTATTGTCTTTTTTGAAAAATTTGTATGAAGATCTTAAAAAAATAGAGTTTTTTAAATAGCTCTAAATATATTAAAGTTAATGAAGCAAATTGTATTTAAGAACCTTCTCTGGCATTTTGCACGGCTCTGCGCAGATTCATATCTGACGTAGCATTTGTATTTTGAGCGTGATGCTCCGACATACGATAAAAAGCAAATATACAAACATTTCTGAATATTATAATCTATGGTTTATAGTCATGATTATTTCTTCGTACCTATAGGGTAATTAATATGCCACGACAAAAGGGGTAGGTATAGGAGTCAAAGTGGGGTCATCATTAACTGTGGTGATGTCGTAAGTATAGGATACCAGGTAGGTAAGTACCTGACCCATGCTGAGCTCAGTCATCCATGATTCCTGTGTTTCGTACATTGGAAACAACGTTACAACCAACTTGTGGTAGGTAATTATAGTATAGCATGACCAGGATGGAAGGACGCCATTTTGTTAAAGCCACTTATCAGTACAAGTATGTCGACAGAAGAAGAGGAAGTGGATTTCATTTTAAAATGCGTCTTTCGATTTTTTTTAAGCACAAAAATTAATCTGAACTCACCCAAAGTGAAAACAAAATACCTACACTTGAAATCTTTCACAGCAAAAGCAAAGCTTGCATTTGAAGATGAGGATGTTCAGCACCAGGGATCGAACCCGTGACCTTTAAAAGGAATGTGGACGGCTGAATTGCCAGGCTATGCCATCTGGAGATTATTCCCTTACAACCAGAGACAAGGATGATAATATTACTAAACGGCAATGCACTTCTCTAGGCAACCAGCCACTTCGTTCAATTAATGTGTTCAAATTCAAGCTGTAGGTACACATAAAAATAATTGCTGGTAAAGATTATATTTCGAGTTGTGCTCTAAAAATGAATAGACTGATAACAAGAATTCTTTTTTTTTGTAAAATATCTAAAACGTGCGACTTAAAAAAATTTGGACAACAATGGCGGTAATGGGGTAACCCAATTGAATAATAAATTGTTTTTAACACGATTTTCAACAGTACCTACTCCATGGGAATCAAGAGCATTCGCCCATAATAGCTCATTCCGTACAATATGCAAATTAATCTTTATTTTCATCATGACAGCTTAACGCTGTGGGTGTAATTTTTACAACAAAACACTCATAGTTACATTAATAATTATTATTGTAAACAGCTGATAGTTCCGAGTGCAATACAAGATAAATTTCTCCGATTTACAAGCGAAGGAACCTATTGTTCTATAAGCGGACGTTAAATTTCAATACCCCGTTATTTTTACGGATACAGTATCTATCTACCCAATAACCCCTGACCCTGAATCTAAATACCATCCAGCCATTAATACCCTCCGTGTGCGACTCTAATAATGATCGATGATATCAAAATATTTTCTCACATTACAACGTGTTTCTGATAGAAATAGGTAGGTACCTATCTCACATATTTAATCAATCGAGATATTAACGTAAAAAAATGTATAACAAAATCATTGATTATTCTTCTTTAAAGCTAAATAGGTGCTTGAGAAATTTATTGTGACGTCGTAAGATTTTCTATGAAAATTTCTAGGTATGTGTGCTTTTGTCCTATATATCGCGATGTTTTTTTTTAGGTTCATCATCGAATACGAAATTAAAATGGTGAGTTTAGAAAAATAGGATGATGAGAAACTGCGTAAAATTATTTGAAAATGACCCTCGAGGTTGTAATGCGGACTTTCTGGTGATAAACAGTGGCTGAGGAAATATAGAGTGACGAATACCTATAATAAATTCATTAAATTTTGCTGCGTTTAAAACGCAGGATTCAAAAAAAATATTCAAAATAATATAATATCGTTCTCTTCAATACAATAAAAATCATTAAACGCTCTGTAGCCTAAGTATGTAACTCGCATAGATAACTTGACATTGCGTCATGTTAAGGTAAACGTTACGTTACGTTTCAAGTAGACGCGAGAAATCAAAAACGCATAGGTTTTCACTAAATTACGGTGACGTAGGCTTACATACTACCGATGTAATTAAAAACTGACAGTTGTCTCCGTTTTGGTACAAAACGAAGACTATAAGTACGTTTTGTGTCTTACATACTTAGGCTACTGGACCGGAGATCGAACCTATAGGATCTTCAGAACGAAAGTTGGTGACTGAAACGCTCGGCTAACAACCACGTTTTTTAATTGTTTTTTTTTTTATGATTATTTGCTCCAATTCTGTCATTTTGCCTAAAATTTAGAGTCCTCTAAAATAGAGGTCGGTAAAAAATATGAAGGATCCTCTAAACTTTTAATTGAATGCCTAAATTCAAAACTTTCGAGGTATGTAAAAAATAGGAATCTACAGTGCCCTTTTTGCGTACCTACATACTATCATTATTACCTATAATATCTATAATATAAGAGAAAGTCGGGTTAGTGCCTACACTTATAACTTGAGACCGGCTGAACAGATTCTTCCGATGATTGATTTATTAGATTATTCTCCTCTCCGTATAACAGAATAACTATTAAAAAGTTGAAAATGCATAAGAAATAATATAAAATATAATATTAAAGTTAGTATGGAACGGATTTACTGACAACAACGCCATCTGTGAAAACTTCCATAAAAACGCAATTTTTATTTACCTACTTGACAACCATTGAGGTTCAAAACATTGGTACGCAGATTTGTGATAGAATTTCTTTCGAGCTTAAATAAATGTTTTTTTAACATTCAAACATATTTTAAACGTATTTTTGTATAAATTACAAAGTCGGGAAAGCTAAAAGCTAAAAATGATTTGAATTTTTGTCGGATCTCTTGTAAGTTAATTGGTTTTGCAGGTTATTAAACTTTACAAAAAAATAATTCAGTTGAATTAACGAATGTGAAGGAATAATTTCTTTATAGTTGGAGAACTCACCTGTCTCCCTTGCACATGCCGGTGTGCTCCAGGGCCCAGTCTACCCACAGCCCACACTGTCTGCTCCTCACCCCGGCCCCGAACTGGGGGCTCTTGGGGTCGTACTCCACTTGGACAGCGTGGATCGTCATCACCACTCCACCATCGATGCAACTAAAAATAAATAAGCATAATAAATTAATTAATAACACAAAACCACACAAGCTTTAAGTAGGTAACTTACTGTGAAAGAGTCAAAGAGTGTATTTGTCTATATTTCATTAATTATTATTAAATATCTACTTGTTGCATACATGAGATTTTTCGACATGTTGAGAATTTTCATGATTAGGAGTTTCGGAGACTTAAACATTACCACCTAATGGGGAACGTTGTTAACGTGATCACACTAAGCCAGCCTTCGAAATAACAGTAGAAGACGGTCGTAAGCCCGTAGTGGTTTGTTCCATTTTAAAAATCGAACATCAGTAATGAATTATTAGAGTCATTAGTTGTTACATATTCCTTGAGTTTATTTGTATATTCACTTTGAGTAAGCACATATTAAACCTGAATTTTTCGCATTTGCGATAAACCCCACTTTTCTCAAAATTTGCGATTTTAGGTATTTGCGAATAACGTGTAGGTATTTTCACATTTTACTAAAACTTCACGGAAATAATATTTTGATATCGAGAAACAAATTTCGCAAATTATGAAAAAGATAGATACCTAAATAGGTTATTGCAATTAGGTACTTATCTATTTCCTCCGGGTAAAGTTGACTTAGCCAAGGAATTGGATATTGTGAAACTACCAGATGAAATTCTTTTGATGAGGCAGTTTGCAGAATATAAGTATGGATGCCTTGTGCTTAGGTATGTCCATTCAGAAAGATTTTTTGTGGTCTTACAACTTTACAAGTTACAACACGCTGTTGTCCGATCGTAGGTAAAATTAAAAAAAAAAAAACATTATCAACAATGCCAACTTCTTATCCTGAAACCTAATTAATATATTTTTACATGAGTAGGTATTTTAAAATCAAATCTAAGGACCGGGATTTCAGAATAACAAAGTTCCACATTTTAAATATATAAAATGGTGGGAATACGTATAGAAACTTTATATTTTCATCGTTCAAATATTTTATTGTTATTCTATAATAGGTATCCTTTGAAAACCTATATGTGTATTGTTTTTTTTTATATACCTGCATAAAAATCTTTTATGAAAATGATACCGAAGTCTGTAAATATCACCAATCCTCGACAAATAATAACATCGGTTTGACAGAAAAATAACATAGTTTTTCCATAAAAATAACGCGAAAAATTCAGGTAGGTATCTGCAATCAGAAATACCTACGACGTAAAAGCGACGCAAAAATTAGATTGGCATTGGCGTTGTTCATATTCATCCTTTCATCAATGTCTCGAAGAGCCTCACATACTGGAATTCCGTTCCTTCGAAGGAGAGCTGAGAGATTTGGATGTACCTAGTATGGGAGGAAGTCATTGAAATTGACTGATGAAATTGAAAGATCGAGCGCAGCGAAGAGCTGTTGTTGCTTCCTTTGCCTTAAATGGGGTCACAAAGAGAGTTTAGAACGATAGATGTACATAATTAAGTTAAAGCGGTTATGGTTAATTCATTTCCGAAATATACAATCCATACTTTCTTTTTACAGTCTCAACGAGAATAAAAGAGACTGCTGGGTATCAAAAAGACGGATCTCTCTATAAAAAAAGTAAACGGGTCTAGAATAATCTAATAGAGCTATTTGTTATTAATGAAGAATAAAGACCTTTACGATAGTCATAAACAAGTTAATAAAAGTTCAGGAAAAAATAAATAGGTACTATTATAATATTACCTATTGGTTTAACATTCAGACGTATGCACTGCATACATTCATCAGAATATATTGTGCCTTTTTACATTAGGTTCGCTGGATTAGTTGGTTTTTTTTAGATACGTTTAAAAGTTCGTTGGTTCTCCACGATTACCTAACGCACTTCTATTTTTCTTCTTCATGTGCCCTATAAGTTTTACGTTTAGTTTAGGTGCTTCTTGGAAAAAAAACATGTACCTTAACCCTATTCTGTAGCAAGTGTAGGGTAGTCACTTGAAAAAAAGTGACTATTAGGCGATACATTTTGTATGAAAAACGTCTATATGCGATTCTCGCATTCGATACGTATATACGTTTTTCATACACAATGTATCGCCTAATAGTCACTTTTTTCAAGTGACTACCCTACACTTGCTACAGAATAGGGGTACCTATTTATTCAGTTTTGAGGACGATGTTACTGGTTCTAAGTAAAAGTACCTATATTTTTCATAATACTCCGAAAATCGTAATACTGTATTAACATTGCACTAATTCTAAGAAAACGTCCAATGAACTATCAGTGCCTGAATCAGTATGCGATTGCGGTCGCATTATGTAAATAAAAACGAGATATAGCTCAGAGCAGAACAGCCCTGACCTAGAGAGTCAATAAGTACCTAGATATTATATACTACGTAATGCGGTGGTGGTACTACTTCGATCAGCAGTCATCAACACAACACGTTGATTGCTCTCGTGGGACGTGCTTTGGGTGTAATTGGCTCTTGAAGGCGACAACATAATCGCAGTGACACCTACGTTTTAGTGTAAAGAGGATATACAGGGTTACAGGAAAAATCGTACAAAATATTAAAGGACGTTATTATTTAGGTCATTTCTGATGGATATGGTGTCCGAAACTTAACTTATGGTGCATGATATTGAACTTTAAAGATTTTGAAAAAATATCCTTTATTTTTTGTCTTTTTATCGATTTTTTTCGGATAAGAGGTCCTAGGGTCCGGTTTTTTATGTATCTTGTGAGAGGACATGTCAGTCAATAAAAATGATTAACAAAAACTGAACCTACTACTAACAGCTTAAAAAGACAGCTCGACAAAGGTTAGGATTAAAGATTTTTCACTAAGTGTATTTAACTTTTAAGCGCTTTTTTGAAAAAAAAATTATGGAACATGTTCTAAAAATAATTAAAAAACTCGTCTCTTTAGCTATTCAAAAAGGTATAACACTTGCTATTAAATAGGCAAAACATTGACCAAATAACAGTTAAGGTAGTAGAGGGTTGATTTTTAGTTTGAGGTGAAGGTAGCTAAAATACGTCGAAGAAACGCAGTTACACTTTCGCAATTTTTTTTATAAACTGCGAAAACATAAAGCTCCATTATTATTCATTTGTACCTACTAAAAAGTACATGTGATATCTGGGAGGAGGGGGGTATTCTGAAACCTTATCAATTATCACCAGGGGGGAGGAGGGGTCTAAAAATTTGCAAAAAAAAACATCACGGGATCAATGGACGGTCCCTTACGAAAGAAAAAAAATAAGAAAGTTACGCGGAACATCAGAATATTTAAGAAAACTTAAAGTGAGTAAATTAAATTGACGATTGACAGAAACTGTCAGTTTTTTTGATACATGGTTCTATTTACAGATGTAGATGTAAAATAAATGGTTTAAACAGATACTTCGGTCGGAATAACATGGTTAAAGATACCTAATTAATTTAAAATTATACAAATTTGAATCCAATATTCAGACTCAGAGCTAGGACCACAGGACAAGGTCTGTCGAGAAAGCTAGTCGAATAATAGATCGCACAACGTTGTCCAGTAATGAATAACACACTGCGGGACGATTTTAAGAGTATATAGCGACATAATTACTTTACAACGTTCGCTAGCCCCAAATTTTTATGTCCAATGGCAAACCTTTATAAAGTAAATCTAATTTTCCTCCTGAGCATAATATTATGTACAGTGTCCATTTTATCATACAAACATAATATTATATGTTCCTATAAAAAGTAGATAATATATCTAATATAACACTTTTCTATACAAAGGTGTCAGTATAGCCGGCGGAACGTATTGTCTGACGCAATTTTTTCCAGTCAACCGGTCCCGTCCAATCTGAGATAGGCCAACCCCGGGTAGAAATTTCAAGTGAAAAAACACTTGGAAAAACTCTGACCCGACCGGGAATCGAACCCGGGACCACGGATCTGAAGTCCACGCCAGTCATCTAGGCTACCGATGTCGGTACTACAATGCATATACTACAACGTATTCATAATAATCACAGATAAATACACAGGTTACCTACAAACACATATTTTCAGCTTTGTAAAGCATTTTACAGTTAACTATAGCATTGAATTTCAAAAAAAATCATAGTAAGATTAGGTATTTAAAATTGATTTAAAGTAGATAATAATGTAGTAATCCAGTAAAGACGCAGCGGTAAGTAGGTACTAAGTTGTATCATCCACAATGGACCGGGTATACCTACCTACAAGATAAATCATCGTAAAGCAGGTGGTGATAGTCTGTTATATATTATGTACATGTGTAAGTATACAGAATACAGATGTTATACAGAGTCATTTAGAACGAACTCAACAGGTCACCTTCACTTATTGTACTAATTACACTTACTAAAGTTTGAGAACATTGTATGAAGAACGTAATACCTAGGTACATATTATATACCAACACTCCTAAATTTTATAGGTACGAGGTACCTACCTACGAGAAATTGACATATTATTATCTTGTTAGGGGGCGTCTATTTAATCACGTGAGCTCAAAAGATGGGAGGGGGGGGGGGGGTCTGGAATAAAAATCACGAAAGATCACGTAGAGGGAGGGGGGGGTCTAGTACATAAATACATTTTTTTTATAAATTTAAAGAAAAACTTCAGATGCACTTTAAAAAATTTAAAAAAGTTGACGAACTAAAGCCATCTTTATTAATTTATATTGTACTAAAAAAGTACACGTGATTTCAGAGGGAAAAGGGGGGAGGGTTGAAACCTCACCAAATTTCACCAGGGGGGAGGAGGGGTTTAAAATTTTAAACAAATAAAACAAATATTGCATTCCCGTAATCATCGAGGTCTTACAACCATGATGCACCAACTAAATTTATGATAAATATATTGACGTTTTGAAGAAAATATTCAAAGAGTACTTTTAAAGTAGGTACAAATATTAAAATTGAAGTGATCAAACCTAAATTAGTTCATTTTGGCTGAAACATAAAGGTTTCGTGTGATTTTATAAGGACTAAACAATATTTTGATAATATAAAATAAAAAATTAAAAAATAAGGTCTGGCACCTATTCTGCTACTTGTACTTGTACTAATCGAAATCATTCAAATCTGACATAGCGCGTCTCGGATGTAAGCACTCGCGTTGCAGGGCTACTATTTTGTTTGTTTACAAAATTTTGTATGAAATGTCATCTTCATACATAACAAACTCGGATAAAATATATTTTTATAATTTAAGTAAAAACTGATCGGTGAGTTATACCTAATCTTACGATTAACGGTTTTTTTATAAGTAAGACGGTACGTGATTAATGGACGGCCCCTTAGGGTGAAAACACGTAGAACACCGATTCCAACCCGCGTCGACCGATCATTCTCTCCTAAAATAACATATTTGAGGAGAAAATGACCAAAAAGATTAGATAATACCTACAGAGGTGAGAGAAAAAAAACATGAAAAAAGAAAATTTCCAAAAAGTTAACTTGAAATAAGTCGAAACAAACCGTGAATCTACCTGATGAACACCGCCGTTTTATCACACATTGTTAGCACAGACAGATTATGACCTAAAATCATTGTATTATTAATATTTGTGTCAATTATAATCGCCGCTTTTGTACCGGCTTACAGACTGTGTAAACTATATCTGAATAATGGCGCATTTGTGATTAGTTAAGTCGCTAACAACTTGTGTTGTTAACTTCATTAAATCGTCTACATACGTTGTAATGGTTGGAAGTTTTAAAAATTCTCACGAATGGCCGTTAGTGCAATCTAAATTAACAGCGATGTGCTCATCACAGTCGAAACATGTCGATATTACCCATCAACAGATTCCAAACAACAATTTAATATTATGAAAAAGATAATCGCGTTCTTGTCCCAGAATTCCACATAGTAATAATTATTTTGATAACTTGTATGAGGTGTCATGGTTTTTAATAGTACCTACGTAATCTATAATAATAAAGGAAAGTGCCTGACTGACTGACTGACTGATTGACTGACTGACTGACTCATCAACGCACAGCCCAAACGGCTAATCGTAGAGAAGTGAAATTTGGAAATCAGGTAGGTCTCAATACAAAACCTTCCACTAAGAAAGGATTTTTGGAAATTCCACCCCTAAGGGGGTGAAAATAAGGGTTGAATGTTTTTCAAAGTATGCGAATATCTCGGAAACTAGACATGGTACGAACTTGAGATTTGGCATATGAATTCTTCTATAGAAATGAGTGTTAGCGTATTTGGCAATTTTTCCAAAATTTAACTAAAAGGGACAAAAAAGGGCACATATAAAAAGGGATGATTTTTAAGTGCCTCCTAAAAAGTTTAAAACTGGTTTTATCGAAATTTCAAAAAAATGATTTCTTCAGAAAGAGTCAAATTATACTATTTCGTTTTCAAAAGATATCATTAATTAGAGGGTAGGGGGTGAGGGGCACTTTTCCAACGTGTATGTGTGTGTATCCGTCCCCTCTTTATAACTTTTGATTCGCTTGATGCACAGATCCTAAAATTTCAGAAACTATTGAATACTTTAAGCATACAAAATTTGTATACTCAGAATTTTGATTTTTTTTTTCAGTCAGGGGTTATCAACCTTTGAATTTTTATTAAATTTTTCCATATATCTCGAAAACCATAAAATCTAGAACCCTAAAATTGTGTATGTATATAGAAAAATACAATATCTAAAATATAATTTAATGAAGAAGTTTCAGCATTTCTCAAACTTTTTTTATAAAGGAAAATATTTTTTTTATGACAAATTTACGAGTTTCAGTGCCTATATTTCAGAATTTTATAAAAATATCGAAAACGCCGAAACGCTACAACTAGATAATTTATTTTTCTATAAAAAATACATACATCATAGCAGTACATCTCAAACTTTTCTTAACAATTTTTGTAAAAATTTAATTTATTGACGACATCGTTTCATACAATAAACATACATACACCGCGAGCTGGTCCGGTGCAGCGTGTATGAATATATACGTAGGTAGGTATACCCAACCCAACCTACTTTCTCCAATACACGTGACGAAACTATTGCGTAATCTATAATAATAACAATATAGTTTTGAACTAGCCGACCCGTCAAACTTCGTCCCGCCTTGGAATATAAATAATATGTTCGAGATTTTATGTATAACTTTAAGTTGATTTCAGTTTAAAGTTATTTAACACAGACGACGACGTGGTCCTTATATTATTGAATTTGAATTAGTATAATGATACAATTCATTATTACCTTTTTAACTACTGTAACCGCAGCATCTGTTATAAAACATATCATTATATTATTTACTATAAGCATTCCGTGAATCGTATCATTCATCAAACAACTGATTCCTGTCAAACGCCTGATTTAATTTCAAAATTAGAAAAAATCTAATAATAATATGGAAGTTTTATTTTTATTCCGTGCAACTTTTTTCTTTCATAAGACCCTTCAGACAAAAGCAAACACGACAAAAAAATGGGCGATATAAGTTCAGCTGTTCTCATAGGGTAAGAAACACGTAGAATGCCGATTCTGACTAGCGCCAACCGGCGCAAAGAATGTTACTATGCATTTGAATGGGGAAACCCACAAAAAAAGCAGGAACCCGCTTCCCGAGATGCCCATTTAAATGCATGGAAACCATAGACAACAATCTTTGAGCTGGTCGGCGCGGATCGTAATCGGCTTTCAACGTGTTCTTACCCATACGATGACCGCGCAAATTAGCGTTCCATTTTTATATAAGAGATAAATAATACACTTTCCGTGAATTCAGACAAACACTTTACGTACCTACCTACTTCAATATATTTTTCGTACCATGCATCCTGTACAGCGATTCTGAATTGTTTTTTTTACGATCGACATTAAAATCATTATGTAGGTACCTACCTATTTTAGTAATTTATTATCTCTACTAAAATAATTTACGGTAAGTTCACGAAAAGAATCTGGATTGTATTGCAATTCTTTATGTCTTGATCTGTCAAAATATTTGAAGCCATTTCATAAAAACACTAGCAAAAAAAAAAACTATGTGAGTAATCTTGCTTTGAATTTATTGCGTAAACCATGAATAGCAAGTTGATATAATATTATGTTGAAAAAAGGTAAATAGTATTATGAAGTCAATAGGTAAATTATTTTATATCAAATGTAGTAAAAGTGCAAAATATTAAATTTTAAAATTATCTACAAAATCCTCACATCATTTTAGGATAGATCGTAAATAATTGTTTTGAAAACACTGGCAAGTCAATGACCATATCATTTCGTCACTGTATAGTGCGAAAAAATTAACTGTCCACTGGAACGTATAAAAAATAGAGACGAAAGGGATAGCAGTTAGCCGGATATTATGACCTCCTCACACACCATTTCCAGATCCCTCAGCTCTGCTTCGAAGGAGCAGAACACGAGGAAGACCCTCTCGGTATGAGAAGATCTTCTTTTTCTTCGGAACCCTTGCGGGAGGAAGAAAAGCGCTCCCCTTAAAATATCGGTGTTTTTATTTTCAAAAATTTATAAAATTCGTAGAATGCTAAAGAAGTCCTTACTAGAGCCCGGCCAGTGCGTAAATTACCATGGGTACAACGCATGAATTATGCTTACGTAGGCGGTATAAACAAATTGGACTGACTCCGTTGCCGGAACGTTATTGTTCCAAAAATCGCGGAAACTATCTGCATCTTCAGCCAGGATGATATATGACGAAACGTTGTTTTATTAAACTTCCCTTACTTACGAAGACCAGCAAAGCTGCTGTTTTCCTCTATATAGTCTAATAGTCTATATAACGAAATATTATATAGAATTACTCTCCATAATTTACCTTATGCTTGATAATCAATTTTCTAAGTTGTAGAATTTATTTTGTGATTATAAGGTGTATTTCTTAAGTGATACTTTAATAAACAAATCAATGAGTTATCCAAACATGTCTCTTTTTACTATTCGGTATCCGGCAGGATATTATTTACGCCGCCGGACAGACCGGATATCCGATAGTTGCCGATATCCGTTTCATCTAATAAAAAATATAAACAGTGGACAGTTAATTTTCTTCCTACTCTACATTGTCGAAAATTCGTTTATAGTCGAACGCCAATTACTTATACCATTAGAATACTGAGGTTGACCACCTCACTTCCTTAAAACTCAACCGGTTAGAAAAGGCACAATGAGCCTCGGACGACTTCGAGCGCAATGGAGAGTTCTTTATGCCTAACCTATTCTCCTGAGTGGGTCCAAGGCCTCCCGTATTATGGGGTGGTTTGGGGGGAACCGCCACGGGCTTGATTTGTGTGCGGCTGGCTTTTTGGCAATCGGGCTAGGGTTTGGCTTTGTGCGGATCGGGTTTGCTGCGGTTTAGTTTCCTCCGGGCTGGCTTGCGGTGAGCGGGGGGGCTTAAAAGGGAGAATATTACGTTATTATAAAAATGGAGACCTACTTTACGTGGTCATCGCATCACGCCTGGAGGCCAAGTCGAAATATTAACGACAGCTCCAAACGTTAACAATTTGTTGTTATTTCCATAGAGATAACGTAAAAACTGTTGTTCAACGTGCGTTAAACAATGCTGTTCCAAATTCCGAGTCAAAAAAATAATTCTGTCAGTTATTCAAAATAAACGTTAAACGTTACCTCAAAATCTTTGGAAGTATTACGACGCTGCTATTATATTGAAGACGAAACGCATTTTTTTTGTTTGGAAACTATTTTCAATTTGGTAAACGTTAACGTTCGGAACGTTAACAGTTTTCACGTTTAACGTTATTTATTTCGACCTGAACGGCTGGACCGATATCGTTTATTCTTTTTATGTCGTGTTTGCTCAGGATAAGATATTTATGAACTAAATTTCGAACCAACGACCAGACAAACAACAACAAATCAACGTGAAAGATATAAATTGAAATGTTAAAAAAACGTCTGTAGCTTGAAAAATGCCCAAAGCAGATAGAAATAAGTGTTTTAAAGATCACTAATTTCATTGCTTTTCGAGACCTGAATATTTTTTTATTTATATCCAGCAATATAAAAATTGATTTCAAATAACGTCATTTGATGGAATAAAAGTTATTCGAGTTATTTTTTGGGATTCTCATAGAACAATGTCAGTCAAGTTAGCGAAATTTTTAAGTTCGCGGGCTGATTCTATTTGTATAAGAAGCACATATTTTTTAAATACAGATTAATAACGACAAATATAAATAAAAATATAGTAATTTAATGGAAATTTTAGAATATATATTTAAAAAAAGAAATGTTGATGATGTTTCTTATTATTATTAATTTTGATGCGAATATAATTAATTCTGCATTGTTTAGGAAGAGAAAGCAAATACAGTAACACGTGAGCGAAGCCACGGGTAACTAGCTAGTAATAATATAATATCAAGTAAGAATTATTCAACTTGTGTATGCTTATTTATTGTTAAAGCTCGGATTGTTTGAAATTGTTGACAGTTTAGCGAAGAAGATGGTTGTATACATACAAGAATCACGCCTTCTTCCATCTGTATTGCAATCTTTGACAATAAAAGATTAGAAATATCCATTTCTCTTGCTCTCCTGTGCCCCTAGTACAAGTTTTTGGTAGGTATCGAAAGAATTTCCATGCAAAATGATCGAACGATTCGCTCGTTTCATGTCAGGACACTATTTGCACGCTAATAAGCGCTTGTTAGCGGGCAATAAGCTCTTATTAAACTCTAACTAGCCCTACTGCTATCAATCTTTTAATATAGGCTACAGACGGTTAATGCAAAAAAATCTCTCCATGCTAGTTTGTCTGGATCGAAATCGGCCTCGGTGAGCGCCGACTTTTCTAATTGTTTTTCCCATTGAAACTTCTACCTGATGGGGTTGGCCCGTCTCAAATTGGGTTTTGTTGTAGAAAAAATGTCTTTGGGTGGAAACACGTAGAAAGCTGATTCCGACCCGCGCCGACCGGCGCATAGAATGTTGTCTATGGTTTCAATGCATTTAAACTGGCATGCCGGAAAGCGGGTTTCTGCTTTTGCTGTGTGTATACCTATTCAAATGCATAGTAACATTATTTGCGCCGGTCGGAATCGGCGTTCTACGTGCTTTCACTGTAGAACGGCAGTAAGTTCCACCGGCCATATTGACTCATTTGTTTAAAATCAAAACATCAAATCTCTTGGGGGCGAGGCTTTTCAGAGCGAAATAAAATCGTATCTTATTGAGAAATCCTTTTATTCAGTCAACTAAATGTTAAATTGACATGTAATGAGTGGACTGAATTTGTATTTGTTTATATTGTGTTGTCCTTGGCCACCCAGTCTATATTAACACCTCCTCCCTTCTAAAAATATTTTTAAGGCTTAATATTATTATTATTATTTTGTACCTACTGACGAATGAATTAGTGGCTCTTTACACCACGCAGGATTTCCACGTTTTTGCCTATCTTATTTATGCTTTTATTCTATACTTAGTGTGAATCTATAAAATGTTGTATGCTATAGTATCCCGTCTTGGGGACTCTGATAAGAGGAAAAACTACTTATCGAACAACTGTCATTCGACATCCTTAAAACATTTTCCAGTCATGCCATAGCTTTCCTCTCCGTAACTGTAGAGAGATTTTATGGGATAAATAAGATACACTTTAGGGCCGTTTTCTAAGGTGTAAAGTTTCATACAAATTTACCGAAACACATTTCATTAATTCGAAAAAACTTTTAAGGCACTCACCTAAATATGCTTTGTTGATCCTGCTTAGTTTTCATGTTGTCATCCTGTTCAATTAACAGCTGCAGCGCTCTGTTCTGCTCCATGAGGGTAAGCAGTTCCAGTTCTTCTCGCCCCAACTGGTATTCAAGCTCGGCTTGCTGGATTCTTACGTCAATGTTACTGTAAAAGACAACACAAATGAAGAAATGAAACGTTAATGGTAACCAGATAACGCGAACACCCTGAGAATAAATTCACTTTATTTCCAGTCACTCATAATAAAAAAAAATGACGATCCTTTACAGGTAGGAACACCATTGTACGAAAATACTAAATTGTTGTTTTTTTTTTCTCTAAATATTTTCCTTGCAATTATTCCGATTCTCTCACAGTTGGGATCACCGTGTCACCAGATGGGAGGATGAAGTTAGGATAGATGCGACACAACTTCTGCAGGTGACAGATTGAACAACCGCAGCGTAGGACATGCATGCAGGAGGAGTTGGAGGCGTTGTCTACAGGAGGTCAAGGCTCGATTTGATCTGTAGCGCCATCGAAGAATAAGTTCTCACCGTTAAAATCATCCCTAACTATCATGAATATCAAACCATAATATCATTGTTTCAAAATTGATATTGGCCAAATGTTCCCGCTTTTCTCGAGTTTAAGTAAGACTATCGAACTGCGATTCATTTTTTATATAGATACCTACATATTATTCTTTTACACAATTACATAAAAATAATAATTGTCAGTGATAAAATATGGCATTGCGCGTCGTGCGGTTTTTCTTCGTAAAATGCGTTTACAAATAATGTCTCAGTAGTTACGTGATTTTAAATTTGAATTGATAAAAAACGTAGGTATGTATGTGTGTTATATAGTGAGAATTATAAGTTACCTATTTTAGTACCGTATATGGATGCCCCCGTATTACTACATCAATGAAGAAGAGATAAATAATTAGTTTAACGATACTTAATAAATATAGTATAGTTCTCATTCCAATCTAAATCTAAAACGTACGATAAGAGTTAAGTGCCAAATAAAATAAATTCACAATAAGCTCTCAAAAAATTCTCAATTAGCTTAGATTAAACCTAATTAATTTAAGACTAATTTAATCATCCATAAACCTTAATTGCTTTAAAGATAAGATTAAATTATTCTGTAGGTAATATCAAATCTTTTCATTCTAAAATAAAATCTGCTTAAAAAATACCCACACAAATTCCATCTTCAGGAGGTTGTATAAGAAATGGTAGGTCATTGGAAGAAACAAAAGAAGTATGTCTAGAGAGAACAGAAAGGATGTTGGCTTTATATAAAATTTCCGGTTTAAAAAATCTTTACTTACTCTGTGATGTCTAATCTTTCCAAGGCAGATTTTAGTCCTTTGATTGTTGCTCTTTTAGCTTCCATATCTTGGCGGACATTGTTGAGTTTCTCGTCAGTCAATTTTCTCTCAGATTCCGATAGAGGAGGTTTGCCACAGCCTGGGCCATTTGGCTCGAGACGCGTAGGTCCGTTCATATTAATTGAAGATGAGATCTGCTCCTTTAAACTAAAAAAAAAAAAAACAATCATTTATCTATGTATATGAAAATGGAACCCTATTTCTCTTGGTGGAGGCAACGGCTGGACCAATTTCGTTAATTCTTCTGTGTAGTAATTGCTATTGTCTTCTGACAATAATGGTTATAATGGAAGAAAACAATAAAAAAGTTGCGCAGAACATTAGAAAATTTAAGAATACTGAACGTAAGTAAGCTTCTTATTGCTTCTGAGAATATAAACATTTCTATATTTTAATTAGCTTTTAACATCTGTCAGTTGTTTGATAGTTGGTGCGATCGTCGGAATGTGCCCTTTACACAATAATAATTTAAAACAGATGCATCGGTCGGAATCATTATTAGTAAAATAGGTAACGATTTTTTTTTTTACCCATCACGCCGTGTCCCGTAAGGGGTAGGCAGAGAGAACGGACCTCCACTCTTTTCTATCCAAGCATACCTCTTTCGCTTCTTCCACCGACATACTATTTCTCATACAGCTTCTCCTATTTCTCATACTTCTTACCTGGCCTTCCTTGAGGACGGAATCGATGTGTTCGATCCACGTCATTCTCGGTCGCCCACGCTTTCTTACACCTTTCCTTTCAGCCTTATGAATTATCTTTGTCATCCTGTTTGCATCCATTCTTTCCACATGCCCAAACCATCTCAACTTATTAACTTTCATCTTTGTCACAACACTTACTTCCATACCACATTCTTTCCTAATATTTTCATTCCTTTCCATATCCCATAAAGTTTTTCCACATATTCTTCGTAGAGATTTCATCTCTACTGCATTTATACTACATTCTTCTTTTTTCGTCCATGTCCACGTTTCACAACCATACATCATCGATGGTAGCAGGATTGCGTTATGCACAAGTTTCTTTGCTTGTAGTGAGACGTTGTTGTTTCTCATTATAGGTCTTAGTGCACCGCCCATCCTGCAACCAGCAACTTTCCTGCGTTCGATTTCTTTTTCACACTTTCCATCACGACTAAACATGCTTCCTAAATACACATACTCATTCACTTGCTCAAGACATTCATTTTCTACGGTTACTTTGCAATTCGTTCTTGCTTCATCCCTTTCAAATACCAAAACCTTTGTTTTGCTTACATTCATTTTTAGACCATTTTTTTCACAATTTTCAAACACACTGGACACAAGTTCTTGCAAATCATTTTCACACTCAGCCATAAGTACTAAATCATCTGCATACATAAGCGCACATACCTTTATTCCATTTAGTTCAACCCCTATATTTATATCTTTTAACCCACTGACGCAAAAATCAAAGAACAAATTGAACAACCAGGGTGACATGACGCACCCTTGCTTCACACCTTTCGTAAGATAGAACTCCGGTGAAAGGTGACTGTTCACCTTCACACACGCAGTACTTTCCGAATATAGCGAAGCAATGGCACGAATCAACCGGTTATTCACTCCATAAATTGATAGACCTTCCCATAATTTACCCCTGTCTACCCTATCATATGCCTTTTCCAAATCTACGAATGCACAGAAAAGCTTCTGATGTTTACTCAAAGCTTCTCCGTAATCATCCGCAGAGCGAAGATCTGATCGGCAAATTCGATTGATATTCGGCAAATTCGAATAATGATACAAATTCGAATCAATATTCATAGCAAAGACTGGAAAATGTCAATCGGGAAGCATAGAGTAAAAATATATCTAATTGAAATATCATATTAAGCGGGGCTTTTTTAAATGTGCATTCAAGAGAAATGCTAAGGTTAATGATGTCTTTTATTTAGCGTGAACATATTTTTGTTTGCGTGACGCACGCATCTTTTTTAGCATGTCTCAAAAATGAGAATAGCCTGAATGCGAAAGGACAAACAAAGGGCGAATACTAAAGCACAAATTTATATAAAATTGCAGCTATCATAATATGTTAAGAAAACAAAATGTCTTCTGGGGCATACAATAATTACATACCTTTGTATTCGGTTTTCTTTATCCTTAAGGTTACTACGCAGGGAGTCCACGGGGTCAATTTGAGATCCTTGGAGAATCGGTGGGGCTTGGAACATTTGTGAAAGAGGACTTCGTATATTAATGCAACCGCTTTTTCTTCTCCGTGGTGTCATTGATAATGAGACCTCTATGTTGGCCATCTGTGCAAAGCAAAAATACATATTTTTTATAATACGAAATCAAATGTGTTTACGAAGAAAAGTAAAGCAAAGTTTTAAATTTACACAGAAATTTGAGTTGATAAAGCAGTAGATATAATAAAATCGCCAAGCCAGAAAACCAAGTGAGAATCTTTAAGGTATGGTATTCCGGTCTAATAGGTTTTTCGTTGTTTGTGACAACCTCAATAAATTTGAATTCTTTATTTTCTAGACACGGCCGCACGGGTGTAAACCCAGTGAGGTAACTCAAGGTGTTCAAAAAGGAACGAGCTATCATAAAAAATATAATATAATTTATTTTATTTATTTATTATCATTTTTGTTCAAAAAAAAATCTGAATTAGGAGAAAATGAGTTGTAATAATACCTATAGCTTAAATCTATAGTTACTTATAAACCTTAATTCTAGTTATTTAACTTATTAACGCCGCGTAATCACTTGAGCCGAGCCATCAATATTTTTTATTCTCTGCTTAAACTAAAAATTTATTAATGCTATCATTGCATTAATATTATGTTTGATTTTTAAAATGGTAATTTTTGTTAAATTTAAGCAACCGGTTTCGAACCAAAACATTTCCCTTTCTATAGGAAATAAGGATAGAGAGAATTCTTAAAATTTTCAACACTTTAAAGGTGTCGGTTAATTTTAGCAATGCTGCGAAAAATACAAGATTAGAGCATATTGATATACATAAGTTCGTAAAGATATGTGTAATGACCATGTACAGATATAACAAATAGGCGCCATCTTTAGTAATAAGTTCGAGGACGAAAGAGAGAGAAAAGGGTGGGCGGACACGCTTGCGGTAAAGTGACGCACACCCACATTCCTCTAACTTGTCACCCCAAGTTAAGTGTTGGTAAAACGCTTACCATGTGTGACAAAGATAGAAAATTCGAACCATGGTAAAGAGCATTTATGTATGCTCTGAGCGACGCCGACGCGTCACTTCTTGTATTGGTGAAATTAGACATCAAACGTACACATAGGTACATACTACGTTTTTGTAACAATACGGGTAGCTACCTAACCTGTGACGCAGTCTTTTATCTAGTGCTAGTTTTCTTTTTTTTCAAAAAGTCGACGGGTATGGACGTCTTTTATATCGGTCTATTTTTTAAATTCTTTATAAAAGGTATTTATCGCCCAGAATCTTAACGCACTGTACCGATAACAATCCTTAGACAAGAAAAAGCTTTACTAATGTGCAATTTGTGAATGGGTGTACAAATACATACAATAATACATGGGAACACTGGATATACAGATAGATTTTAGAAATTTATCTTAAAACACCCATCGTGTAGTGAGATCTGCACGTCTTTTCTGCTGACAGATGATTGCAATATGAGGTTGAAATGTGCATTTTTCGTTACAATTAGAGGTAAAAATAATTGCGTGCTGAAGTAATAATGAGTGGCAACAATGACGTATTACGTAGGTGAACTCCGTAGGCAGATACGATCTTCATGACACCTCATTATGTTGAATTCTCAGACAAATTGTTCCGTGAGTTTGAGAGAAAGGTTGTGCAAAGTTACACAGTTTGCGTAACATCATCGATGCGAATATCTTAATAATGGATGAACTCACATTATGTACATTTTGGTGCACTAATTGAGTAATTAAATTTTTATACTCTCGAATATTTGTTGTACCTACATAATTGATTCGATCACAATATTGAAAAAGAAAAAAACAAATGCATGGCCGTAGAAATCAAAATGAGAATTTGCACACTGTGCGTAAGACCTGTTATGATGACCTATGTCCTATGGTGTCGAAAGCAGAGCAGACACGGACTCCTAGGAGCAAGCAGATTTTGAAAAATTCCAAGATGAAGACATTAAGGACAATTGCCGACAAAACTTTGACAGAACGAGAGAGGAAAACCAGAATCCGTGAGATAAAAAAGTACACTTCTCTATAGTAGGGTGTCTGTATAGCCGGCCGGCGTTTATTACCTGAAGCATTTTTTTCTAGTCGACCGATCCCGTCGAAACTGTAACAGGCAACCTGAGGGATGAATTTCAAGTTACAAAAATTCTAACTAGCGCTAATAACACTAGGCTAACATGCGGGGCTGATGATATAGTCAGACGGAGCAGTATAATTAGCCATTTCCAGAGAATGGACACTATACACTTTTAACACACTCCCTCATACTGCTCTGCGCTGCACAATAACCCCACGGTACTCGCCCACGAAGAAGGACCGCTTAAAAGATGGCGCGATAGCTGAAGTTCCAGCTGACATAAGAGCAGCGTCAATATGACTCATAAAAGAATAAGAAGATGTAAGAAACGCTCTAGCGGCCAAAGCTTAGAAATCAAGAAATGAACAGTTCAGTAATGGCGATTAATTATAATGTCTCGAAATTATTTCAACAGGTACTACTTTTGAGATCAAGAGTGTAGATTGTAGAGAGATGAAGTTTTAACTTTTATACTACACATCACAATAATTATCAGAATCACCTAAGGTAGAATAATTCAAAGACTACAAAGCGTTAATTAACTTGTATATTTACAGACTTACATAATATTACTTGTTAAATTGATTATATTATTATATATATCAGTTGATTTTATAATGAGGAATGCCAAAGATATCCTTCGGGTTAGTGATAAAATTAATTCTATTTTGACACCCACGCTTCGATAATAAATTATTAATTCAGTCAAAGTAAAGTTTGTTATTAATATTATATTTGAATATTGTGTATTGTAATTGGCTTATAAAACGATATAATTTGCTTTATGCGTACGAATGGATTACCTAACAGCTGATCCTACGAATATGATTACAATAATATTTTCTTAAAATCCTTACCGGATTTACAAACTTAATAATATTGGTTCAATTCGAGATAAACAATGATTTTTTTTGTAAGCTTTGTGTATTTACGTAGTTCATTATTATGAATAAACAAACATTGCCGGCTAAGAATAGCACCTCTGCTATTTTTGCTGGTTCTCCGAGCATCCTGTAAGAGGCAGGAAATCGAAAAATCAGATCGGGACCGTGAGGTTCACCACCTTACGTCCTTAAATCTCAAGTGGTCAGAAAAGACACAATGAGCCTCGGACGCCTTCGAGCGCAATGGAGAGCTCTTGTTGCCTCCCTATGCTCCTGAGTGGGGCTTAGGCCTCCCGCTTTGTGGGTTGGTCTGGGGGGATCCGCGGCGGACTTGGTTTGTGTGGGGCCGGCTTTTCGGTTTGATTACTTCGATCGGACTGGAGGGTCGGTTTCATGTGGATCTGGTTGGCTGCGGATTGGTCTCCTCCAGGCTGGCTTGCATTTTGCGGGGGACCTTAAAGGGAGTATGTATGTATGTATGTGTACGTATATTTAGTAGGGATGGAATGTGTGAAAAAGAAATGAAAGGTAGGAAATTGGTTGGAATGTAACGATACTTTTTGGCCCTGCTGAAACATCTGCAGCCCCCAGTATTGCATCTACCTGCCACCCTCAAGATCAATAGGGATGGAGGTCACAGGGATGCGCGGGGTGAGAAGCTTGGCCCAGGGCAGCGGTGACGCGCAGGTCGAGCAGATCGTTTCAGTGTGCGTTGCGAGGAAGTGGAATTTTAGAACGAAGTGTAAAACGACTATATAATGGGGTGACGACCAAACCATTTTGGTGGAGGAGAGAGGAGGATTTATCCTCCTCCACGTGCGTGTGCGTGGATTTCGACTTTAGAACTATTGTTATTTATTAAATTAGTGTTGCGCAAAGACTTTTATGTGATTTTAATGGACATTAATAATATTATTTATTTATTTATTTATTTATTTTCTGTCAAAAATTAAGCATTGTTCACCATTACAGAGTAATCCTTTGCGGACTGTTACCGCGCGGATTGTGAAAATAAATGATTCGGATAATTCTAATATTAGTTTTAATGGTTTTAAATTGTAAGTTTAGCTGTAAGTTTTGGGCATTAGCCTTAATTATTATATTATGTAAGTTTTAAATAAATTTTATATTTTTACCATAAACTGCATTCTTAGTCATTTCCGCGACACAAGGATTATGCCCCATCTCTACCCCTAGACAAAGGATTACCCGAACCGGGGAATAATGTAACAGTGGTTAGGCGGACTGACAAGAACGACCTACAGAAATGCATTAAAGATGAGAATAGGTATTTGGAAAGACCGTGAGGAATGGAAAGGAATATTAGGAAGGAAAGTGGTACAGAAGTTAGTGTTAAAACCTTAACAAAATTTGTCTTCTATATTTTATCGTCATCGAGTTTGTAAGAAATAAAACCTCATGAAAACAATAATCAATAATAGAAGACCAACAGGCGGGCAGAGATTTGTTTATTAATTAATTTTCTTATTTAGTTTTTAAGATGTACTATTGGAAAATATATTTTTACCTTTGCTTCGAGAGTTTCTAGCTGAGCCATCCTCGGCGGCACATCTCCATCCGCACACTGCAAAAAAAAAGTAACATTCAATGTTAAAATGTTTCACGAATGATTCAAATCAACCACTTTTATCATTAAGAATTTATGTTTTTTTAATAAGAAGCATGAAAATCCTTAGATCAAAAAAAGATCGAAAGTAAGTGATTAAAAACAACTCGGCATTCAGCTGTAAGTTTCCTACATGGCAATGAAGGATATAAAATGGACAATAAAATGGAAAACAAATACATCCGTTAATTTGAGTTTTATAAATAAGATTTTTAAACTATACCAAATTTGTCTAGAGAAAGAACATTCGCCTAATCTATACTGAAAGAAAAAATATAAGATGATTGGGGGTGCATTGATGTTAAAAAAATACTAGCACAACCATCCACCACTTTTATGAATAACACCAGTTAATAAAGACATTCAGAACGAGTTCGCAAGTTTCATCGCTTCAGCAATTTATTTCAATTACATATACCAGACATTAGGCGTATTGTTTCTTGATATTATATTGAGATGTATTTTATGAGAGAAATCTATATTGCTGTTAGGTGCAGACAGTGAGAACCTTATTAATAACCAGTGTCTTTAAAAGGGCTTTTTAATGACAGAAGATTTGATCGCTATGTTATTCATTTCACAGAAAAAAGGAAATATAAGTATTATTGATAGACAGTAGCATTCTCCCCTTTCCTTCCCTTATTCAGCCCTGGCAGACAGCACATGCCTATGCACTGGTATAAGAGTGTTATTGGAGTAATTTAGTTATACTTACTTTAATAATTTATGTGCTACGACTTGTGAAGTTATTTTCTTCGATTGTTCTTATGAAATTTTATGGCATAGTATCCAAATGGCATAGTGATGTATTGATATGTTTTTTTAATTATTGATAAATATAGAACAAAAAAGTATATCTAATTGAGTCACGCCAAATCTAAAAGATTTGTCGGCGTGTTCTCTTTCTGTGTACATGAAAAAATAAATAAACTTAATGCGAGAGTTTGTACTGCGTTTTATATTAACTTTACTGGAACATTTGAAACGTCCTTCTTTAGATCTCTACAAGCTGGATGAAAAAGGAACATCTCAACAGTTTTGTTCAACAATATTCAGAACTGACAACGAACGTACGAAGAGTTATTCATTTCATATGGGATTATAATATTAATAGGATATAATATAGGTCCTTAGATCAAAACAAGTTATTACGAACTTCATAACAAAAGACACATAACATGTAAACAATAATTACATCACATTTTCATTAGAATAGTCCGTTGAGTTTTAGTTGTATAACTTATGGTTATGATGACCGATAGGATACGCACTTTAGCTTATGACGCATTTGATCTTTATTATGTTTACTCGAAGTATGATGATTAGGTACGTACTTACGTCATATTATTATTTACTTGCTTAAAACTCACACGATATTAATGCAAGTATAGAATGCATTTTTTTATTAGCCTTCCATTCATTATTATAGAATGCATTCATAAGAATCGCAGCAATTTTTGAATAGGTAAGGTAGCCAAATTTCTACCAACCACATTGTATTTTTTAGCTCTGCTCTCGTTTTCGAGTGTAACATCAAAGGCGGATCCAGGGGGGTCACGAGGGTCATGACCCCCCCTGGACTGGGTCCAGGCGCTATATTTTTTGTCTATTTTTAAGTACAGTAATTACATTTATTAATAAAATACCCACTTTTCTATTATGATCAAAATAAAATTATAATTTCTTGTGACATGACCACTAGTCTAGAGATTTTTTTAGGAATAGTTTAGTTTCCAGACACCTACCAAATTTTGGAAATTACCAATTTTTACTATGTGACCCCCCCTGGCGCCAAAGCTGGATCCGTCCTTGTGTAAACTACAATATAATATAGAAATAAATATTTTATTTTTGAGTGAATCACATTATAGGTAAACATTCAGTTCGCCATTGGAGAATCATACAAAAAAACGTAAACGAAAATGTTGGGATATGATTTTAATGTATTCAGTTCAAGGACCAATCAACTCCATTACTTCAACATCATTATTACGAAAAATTTTGAATTTACATTCTGATTTAGACAAACTGTTATAATAGCTCTCGACAAATAGTTGGCTACTTCAATATTTTTTTAACAAAGATATTTCGAAGCGGCCTAAATGACCTCCTGGCTAAAAGGCAAACCATTAGATGGTAATAAAAAAATCTTCCACCATTATCTTGGAGATGGTACGCGGGTATTGCGTAGGACGCAGTGTACTGGACGAAACAATACTAAATATACGTTGGGAGTATTGCAAATTGAGCTGAAGAAAACAACCTGACTTCTATGAATGAATGGATAAGTATAGGTGTAACTTATACTTTGTATTGTCAGATATCTACCATAGTATCTACCTGATCAAAACTGCCGGATCCGGTACAAGCACTCAAATCACATTATTATCCATAATAAAATTATACCTTGGTTGGATTTACATCAGTTTCCAACAAGTTTTGGCTTTGGGTGTTCCTTACGCAATGCTATACCGGCATTGAATAAAAACAAACATTTCCAGCATTGGGTTGTTGTATATAAAGTAGGTAGTATAGGCTTGGTACACTCCTATATCCGAATATAAATTAACTATTGACCTTTTAAAAAATGTCAAATAGTTTTTTTTTAATGTAGTGACTGAAAATATATAAACGCATACTTAAAATGGAATCATGTCGACGGACTAAAATCTTGGCACCAAAGATCTCTATGGAATAAAAATGTAGTAGATGAATTACAGAATATTTTAGTTATAAAACTGTGGAAAAAAAATCAAAAGCCCTAGAGCTAAAGCATTTCAAAATCACAAGTCAGTTTTTTTTCTTTTTTAATTGCGATTTTTCTAAGGGAGTTACTCCAAAAAAGTATAATACACTTGGCGTACAAACCAAAGGAAAAACTTCCACAATTAATAAGCTTTCCGAAAACGTATAAATGTTTTCCATTTTACTACATTTTTGGAAAATAATCCTTAACGATCGAAGGCGTAGGCGTTTGTACAGACGGGTCTACTTCAACAAGAATAAAATTCAAAGCTGCGCATCATTATGATAATTAATTAACACTACGTCTTCCAGCACTTACTAGTATGGCGACTTTAAACTGATTCCTCACCTTCTGAACTCTAGTAAAATGGAAAACATTCATACGTTGTCGGAAAGCTTATAAATAAAAGAAGTTTTCTCTGTAGTTTTTACGTCAACTGTATTATACTTTTTTGGAGAAATCCCTTCGAAAAATCGCAATTAAAAAAGAAAAAAAAACTGACTTGTAATTTTGATTTTTTTTTTATTTAAAACATTCTTTAATTCATATACTATTAGAGAAATGCATATTTACTCCCAAAGTGAAGTGCTTTTTTCAAAATTATCAATTTTAGGTCAAGAGGTGGAAAATTAAAAAAAAAAAAAACTAAAAAGTTAAATAACTCGAAAACCATTGGCATTTGACCCCTGGTTAATGAGAACAAAATTGTTACAAATTTGCTCCCTTTCAAGGAATGTATCGAATTACCAGTCACCCTGTATATTATCTAGAAATATTTACGATCCAAGAGATACTGGAAACTTATATTAGCTCTTCACTACTTGGGACATGTCAAAGGAGCATATTTTTATCATTTACAAAAACAAATAAAATAACGTTTTTACAATACCCACCTACATTAATGTTTTGAAAAATGTTCATACCATACGTAAGAATGTTAACTACGCACTATGTAATAATTCACACCTAGTCACGTTTTAAAGAAATACTTTGTATTGTTGACAGATTGGCGCAGGTGGCGAATTGTAGGTATTATAGCGTCTAATATAATATGTACATATGTATAGACAATTCTGTATGCCTAATAAATAATCAATTCGTACATTCGAACATGCTTTGAAAAAAGGCCACATTATCAGGTCAAGGGGAAACCAAAAAAAAATCCAAGAACAAATAAACTTAATTCCAAAGAACCGAGAAGTGACATAGGGTTATTACATGATTTTTTTTTAAGAACGTGTACGTAATTTCCGAAATCAAATACGCATTGGGGATCAAAAAGGCATGGAGTAATTAATAAATAAATATATATTTTGTGCAAGCCAATAATTAATAGAAGAAGAAGAATTAATAAATATAGGATAAATTACACATTGATAATCCTTTAACACAATAGGGTATTTGACACTGTGAAAAATAAGATACAGATTGTGGTCATCCTGTTTGAAAATGGCCCAAGAAAGCTTATTTCTTTTATTTTACAACTTAAATAGCCTTATTTTTTATAAAAACACGTAATAAAAATCCAAATATTTCTATGGAACTAGTCACCGATGAAAACGCCTTGCGATTAGTTGTGGTCCCCGTGACGTCAAGGTGACGTCACCCCATGGTAAATGATAGTCATCAACCTCATCCTCATACCAATACAGAAGTGTGACGTAAAATGCACCACGTGACCAGCGCCATTATACAAGACAGCGTTTTACGCGCGTTTTTGGATATTTAAACTTTAAACATGATTTTCATATAAAATATGGCATATCTTCAGAAAATATAAAGAGAATGTGCTTATAATGTTTCGTAGAATAATTTAAAACGCATAGAAGTAGACATTAAAAGTGCATCATTCATGAAACAACCTCCAAGAATGTCTAAACTCTATCACAAGGCTAACTACGACTCCATAAGACAGCATCTAGGAAGCATAGATTGGAAGTCCCAAATGTACGGCAGTGACATAGATCAATCCACAAATACCTTTCAACAAATTTTGGAAGACTGCGTTACTAAATTCATACCAACTAAACTTATCAAAGGTTCAAATGATAGATTTCCTTCATGGTATTCTAAGCCACTTATCAAAGTTATAAGGGAAAAACTCAAAGCCCACAAAAGATGGAAGATAACACATTCAGCGATAGATTACGATGAATTTTCTTTATTGCGCTCGAGGCAGAAAACCTTGCAGGCGGAGTGTTACAGTAATTACATCAGTCGGACAGAATCTTTTATTGCATCGGACCCTAAGGCACTTCATACTTACATCAAGTCAAAAAAACCACAATCTGCATACCCACACAGTATGTTTTGCGACAGTGATTTTTCCAGTGATCCTCAAACTATATCAGAGATGTTTAATCGTTTTTTCCAGTCTGCTTTTGTCGATAACAGTCCAAATATGCCAACTGTATCATGCAAGGGAGAAATTGACATATCACAGGTACACTTCACTGAATCGGATATCACAAAAAAACTGGAAGCATTGGATTTAAAGAAGGGTCCGGGTCCCGATGGGATACACCCGCTATTTATTAGAAATTGTGCAGTCGAGCTGGCGAAACCTTTGGCGTACCTATTTGGTTTCTCTCTTAGAACAGGTATTTTTCCTTCACTGTGGAAGAGGTCTTATGTAACACCTATTTACAAGGCTGGTGACAAACGAGATATAAAAAACTACAGACCAATCTCAAAACTGTCGACATTTGGTAAGTTGATGGAGAGGATTGTGGTGGAGCAACTAACACCTGTAATAAAACCTTTCATATTGCCAAACCAACATGGTTTTTTTCCTGGGAGATCTGTGGAATCCAATCTAGTTGAATATACAGAACACATACTTACATCGATGGGAGGCGGCGCGCAGATTGATGCCATATACACTGATCTGTCTAAAGCCTTTGACAAAATAAACCACAGCATACTGATTCACAAACTTAGGTGTTATGGATTTTATGGAAATATTCTGGAATGGTTGTCCTCTTACATCAGGAATCGATCACAAGCTGTTGTTATTGACAACTGTGTGTCTGGTTTTGGGGTGTGTGGCTCTGGTGTTCCTCAGGGTTCGCATCTGGGACCGATCCTCTTCATTCTGTATATTAATGATGTTTCTTCATGCATACGTAATTCAAAATTTCTTATTTATGCAGACGATATAAAACTCTTCAAAACAATTCGAAACCAAGGCGACGTAGATGCTTTGCAATGCGATGTGAACAGCTTGCAAGAATACTTTACAAAAAATCAACTCTTTATAAATACTGATAAATGCAACTGTATCACTTTTACGCGTGCCAAAGCTCCTTTAATCGTCGATTATGTAATCAATGACAAAAAGATAGTAAGGAAAACCGAAATCAGGGATCTTGGAGTCATACTTGATTCCAAAATGTTATTCAAGAGCCATGTAGATGGAATTGTTGAAAAGGCATATAAACAATTAAATTTTATTCTTAGAGTCTCCAAACCGTTTAAATGCCTAAAAACTATAAAATCCCTCTATTGCACATATGTAAGAGGTTGTTTGGAATACGCATCAATAGTGTGGAGCCCACAGTACGTGACCTACATTGACAGAATCGAGAAAATCCAAAATAGATTCCTAAGACATTTAGACTATAGAACTAGACGGACCTTTGATGATGCACGCCGATCGGCTGCTTATCACAGACTGGACACATTAGAAAATCGGAGGACAATAACTGACACATTATACCTTTACAAAATTATTAATAGCATGACTGACACGACCGACTTACTGACTAAAATTAACTTTAACATCCCCATCAGACAGACCCGGGCTACACCTACTTTTAGACTTGCAACTTGTTCTACAAATTATGCCCAAAACTCGTACATTTATCGAGCTACCTCTAACTTTAATTCTTTTTTCAGCACAGTAGATATCTTTAACATTCAAACCAAAAATACATTTAAAAATTCACTGGTGAAATTATTGCATCGCGGTTATTAGCGTTTCACTCATCCCTATCCCCCTCCCTGTTCCTAGTCCTGTCCTAATCTTTAAGCAAACAAAAAAAAAAAAATGAAAGATACCTATATATGTAATATATTTCTTCTCTAGGATTTTTTCCTTTGTTACAACTTATTTGTTCGTATATGACACCTAAATCACTTGTATTCAATATAACTAAGCGTGTAAACTTTGTTGGTCCACTTATCATTCTATTGTTATTGTGGTTTTGTTATGTTTTGTAAATGACTGTGTGTTTACATTGATGAATAAAAAAAAAAAAAAAAAAAAAAAAACGGTTTCTGGAAATTAGTCAAATACCCTATTGGCAGGTTCACCACGCGAAATATTTTTCATACTTCGATAATGTTGCTATGACAACAATATATCGTCTATCTCCAGCATTGTCCGGGGTAAATATTATATCGACGAAATCTACATAATATTTTAGTCCGTTTATATATATATATTTTTGTAACAGCATCAATCATAGAAAACAAACGTAAAGGTCAGATATTAATATGCGAAAAGCCGTGCAAAATTCCAGAGAGCGTTCTTAAATACTCTTTGATAAATTAACATTAATATATTTAGAGCTATTTAAAAAACTTTATTTTTTTAAGATCTTCATACAAATTTTTCACAAAAGACAGTAAGCCATCTTTTGGAAACAAAATTACTCATGTAAACGTAGAATGGAATCTTGGTATTACTGTATGAAAATGTAATAAAATAATTGGAGATTGATTTGTTATACATATAAATGTTATTCAAATCTTATTATTCTCAATAAATAAAGATTTAATGCAAAATTTTGTAAAAATCATTCCTCCATTTTGAAATTGACATATTTTAGAAAATTTATGGCCATACTTTTTACAAAGCGTCGTAGCCACTGTAATAGATAAGTAATTATGTAGGTGCCTGATAAAATAATATTCTAATGTAGATAGGTATTAAATAATTTAAAAATAATTGTTGAATCATTTTATATTTCTGAAATATAAATAAAGTTTAAATCTTAAATTCATCGTTGAAAAATATTAAATTTAAAATCATCGTTGAAATTGGTATGAACATTCCATAAACAAACTGGTCGGTAAAACAGTAGCCGATAAATTAGATCATAACGTACAGTGAACTTGACAGAATTGTTGAGAGAAAGAAATAAAATTGACAATAATTGAGAATCTTTAAATGGCTTCAGGATTTTAATCAGTTTAATAAAACGTTTGTTTTATCCACATAATAATTTAGAAATATAACATTTGTATTGAAATTAATCACACTCAACAGCGGTATTACATTGTGTCTAAATTAGTATGTAAATAAACTCAAAACCACATTAGCTTATTGATTTTATCCTGCATATTATAAAAGTATTGTTAAAAATTTGGACTCATGGTCCTATTGTTGGTGTGAAAATTATTTTGAAAAAATATTCATAGGGTGTCATATACTTAACTTTAAACCAATCGTGTTAAAAGAAGTATTCTTCAAAGACAGCGGCCAGTAAGAGGTTTGATTGGAAGCCTTACTTGACGACCCTCCAAGGTTTGTGACAAATCATTCATCCTAGAATAAATACAATATTATTATGATACGACATATAATATCATTTCATCTTCCACATAATTTTTGTTATGTAATATTGTGTACATTAATTAAAGTTATTGTAGGTATATAATACACCTATAAGTAGCCAAAATCAACACTCTTTTTATTAGAGGTATTTTTTAAAAGTATTTAAATGAATAAAATCACAATGAAATCAATAACAATTAAGAAATCAAATTAAAAACATACAGTCATGGTTACATTAGATGCAAGGTAAATGCCAAATCATATTTTTATCTACATAATTCACAACAAAATATTTTATGTGCAGTTTCATTAATTTAATATTATAAAGTAGGTACCTACTTAGAAAAAAATAAACAGCAGCAATAATATTCCTATATTATAATTTATTCAATCTTATTCAAATTTCGAACAAAAATTTAATTTACTTTTTGTTTTGTTTACATCGCCTATGTGTCAAAATTATTGACAACCGTGAATCCATAGACTATGATTAAAATGAAATATTGTGAAAGATAATGATTTTTTAAATGTGTATTTTGTGTGAATAATATATTCTTAAAATTAATAAAAAATACTTACCTCAAATTACTTACGATACACACCTACGTATTTTTTACAAAACTTTTTTTATTATCCAGCCGAATTGCTCGAAAACGAAGCGCTAAAAAAGAAATATTTTGTTGCGTTGTCTATGCCCTATGGATTCATTGTCATTGACACTTCTTATTTTGTTGTCAAAAAACTAATTAAATAATACAAACGAATGAGATGTAAAATGTGACAATACATAAAAACTTAACATAACAAAGACATCACGGAATCAACATACAGAGGGCGAGTTTCTATCAACTAACCCCGTTTTTTCATTTGTATAGGATTTTTTTTTCTATTTTTTATCTGTTAGATCTTACAATGACATATTGTCAAATGACTGAAATGAAATAAACAAAATTGTTTTATTCATAACCAGAAATATACTAAATGAAATAACATATTATGTTTTTCTTTTTATCAAACATAATAATATATTCTTTCAAAAACCACTAAAATTTAAAAATGATGCCTACAGCAAAAAGAAATTATGAGAATTCGTGGAGTTTTGTAAGTATTTTTACACAAGATATTTATGTTAATGTTAAAATAACTATCAAATAATGTGACATTTTAACTCAATTTACTTTATTATTATTAAAAAGATATTCTGTAAATTTGAGATGCAAGAAGATGACATGATGGTCTTATTAGCAAGTCAATTTCATATAAAATGTCCCACAATGTGCTTTATTCCATTTTTAAATGGAACATCAGTAATGAATTGTTAGAGTTATTAGTTGTTACAAATTAATCATGCTTCGACGTATAAGAATATCTTCTTCGTGTGGTTCTCCTAACTGAAGTTGGGGACCATCACTGCAAACTCTTCATGATTTTGAGACAGCCTTTTCTCAGAAGACTCTCTTCTGCTCAAAACCACTTTTTTCCTTGAATTTTAAGTTGGAAAAGGGAATATTTTTCATTTTATTTATTTAGATACATAAATAGGACAATACATTACGAAACATACACCAGTGAAGTATATACATTTGAACTTATTCATCACAGAGTAATGAGAATTTAGCCAAAGTACGAGGCATTGACAGTGGTCAGGAGCTCTTTTTTTACTTTTGTATCATTTCCAGGACTCTATAGACACCCTGTCAATACGTGATATGCTCAGCATTCTTCTATACAATCACATCTAGAGAAAATAATCAGTTTATGTAGAGCTAGATGCTGGTTTAAAACTTGACGTGCACCTTAAAATTTGTTCTTCAACAGTTGTGTGCATTAAGTTTTAATAATTAGATATCGACTGCTGATCATGAGGACCTGGGTTCTATTTCTGGAGGAATCAAAGTTTTTATAGATGCTTTCTTATGTAAAACAAAACATTGTTTCAGGGGCTACACTGATTATAATATATTACTACCATATTATTTATAGGAAAAGACAAGTTTCCTTTTATTATATACATAAATTCCATAGAAAGAAGCTTAACTCTACAGTCTTTAGAAAATTCATGCCTACTTTTAGTCAATATTTTTAATGAAGATAGATATTTTAATTGTTTCAGCAATTTTTATTATTTAGATTAATTAAGTACCTATAATTGATCAAATTTTGGAAATATAATCTACATACCTAATAATTCAGTAATGTTTGTTTATTTATTATTGTATATTTATATTTTTGTATATTGGAGCATAAAACCATAGGTTCTGCGTTGGATTTTAATTGTCATGGATCCTTGCAGGTATATTTATGGTAATTCATGTCTACTTTTAGTGAATATTTTTAATAAAGATAGATATTTTAATTGTTTCAGCAATTTTTATTATTTAGATTAATTAAGTACCGTCATGTCGGGTGACTTTATCCCAACATTTGGAAACATTTCACTATTCACTTTGTGGTTTTCACTGTTAAGGATGTATCAGCTCCATATCATTTTGATAAAAACTAAAAGGTGCCCCAGTTGCAATACAATCATTTCAATAATTTTGACTACAAATATATATAAATATTTTTATTTTGGGCCAAAATATATCATCATAGAGGGTGACTTTGGCCCCCGTAAGTTCTGTGATAGAAAATGTACTTTTATTATACTTAAGCTAATGTCACCCGCCCAGTAGGTTCATACATAAACAACTCTTTTAATTATTTGTGGTCACATTTATGTACCACAACTGATTATGGCGGAAATATACAAAAACGGCAAATGCGTGGAGATTTGTGAACTACTAATGCCATCTATCGATTACACGCAAAAGTTTTTCTATATCTCTGATTATTTTGTATCGGCGGGAATTGCAATTTTATTATCATTTTGGGCCAAAGTCACCTGCTAGGGCTAATGTCACCCGACATGACAGTACCTATAATTATTGATCAATTTTTTGAAATATAATCTACATAATAATTCAGTAATGTTTATTTATTTATTATTTTATATCTATTTTTTTGTATATTGGAGCATAAAACCGTAGGTTTTGCATTGGATTTTAATTAATCGTCCTGGATCCTTGCAGGTATATTTATGGTAATCATAGATACAAATTTTTACAAAATCTCAAATATATTTACTGTAATTAATAAATTTCTAAAATTATAAAATCTTCATAGTAAAATCTCCGTAAACACAGATGGCCATCTTTTAAAAACAATATTACTCATGTAAATGCTGCTTAGTACCAAAATTTGACTGAATAAAAATGTATTTAAAAGATTCAATATTGTTTTGAAATAAAACTAAATGTAATTCAAACCATATAAAACACATTTTATCAACATTGAAATGAAAGTTCAATTTTTACCATTCTACACATAGGTAGAGGGTGTAGCGAATATAGTCAAGACTCAAACCACATTGAGAGTAACACTTGCATATTAACGGAAAGTTTTCCCTTCTATTGAATAGTCAAATTGAATCAAGTATGAGATGTAACATATTATTATACTGCAGTTTTTTCCATGTGTGTGGCAGAATTTTTCTTCTTTCTTTTTTATAAACATTAAAAGTGTTATTCTTCTCTCTTTTTATGAATTGTGAAAGTGTCATTCTTCTTTTCCTGTGCTTATGTCAGTTATAGAGGTCTGTTAAGCAATGAGAAGCTTAATACTTATAAGTAGTCTGTGGAGGCTAGACTAGAACCTGTTTAATTACCTACCGATCAATCCTGACAATCGGAATTAAATACTTTATTTTTTCTGGAATTAAATACGTTAGGCAAGACGGGTATAAGCTAGTATATAATATCAGAGTTTTCTACATAAAACCGTTGCTTTGAGAAGTTAGTAATGTCAAATTGTCCAACATGGTTAAATAAAATTGAGATCCTTTATGTTAAGGTATGAAATTAATGATTTATAGAACAATCAAACAATAAACGACCCTTTTTATGCCTTTCGTTCGACAGGTTTTGCTGCTAGATCTATTATAATAATTTAGAAATGTTTTTTAATTTGCCTTTTATCGTTGCTCTATCGTATGTTAGAGCATCACGCCTAAACGGCTGAACCGATTTCACTAATTCTTTTTTTGTCGTGTTGGCTTTTATCAGTAGAAGGTTCTTATGAAAGAAAAAATTAAGAAAGTTGCGTGGTAAATCTACATAATAATTCAGAAATGTTTTTTTATTAGCTTTTTACCTAATGTCATCGCATCACGCCTAAACGGCTGAACCGGTTTCACTAATTCTTTTTTTGTCGTCTTGGCTTTTATCAGTAGAAGGTTCTTATGAAAGAAAAAATTAAGAAAGTTGCGTGGTAAATTGGGAAATTAAATAAAACTCGCATTAGCCCCTCCTTCTCTATCTACATAATAATTCAGAAATGTTTTTTTATTTTGCTTTTTACCGTATGTCATAGCATCACGCTCAAAATACAAATGCTACGTCAGATATGAATCTGCACAGAGCCGTGCAAAATGCCGGAGAAGGTTCTTTAATACAATTTGCTGCATTAACTTTAATATATTAATTAAAAAACCCTATTTTTTAGGATCTTCATACAAAATTTTAATAAACATTAAAAGTGTCATTCTTCTTTTTCTGTGCTTATGTCAGTTATAGAGGTCTGTTAAGCAATGGGAAGCTAGACTAGAACCTGTTTAATTACCTACCGATCAAGCCTGACAATCGGAATCAAAAACGTAAAGCAAGACGGGTATTAGCTAGTTATAAATAATTTTACGTCGAGGGGCTTACAACGCACGTTCAAGCCCCCGCAGGGTTACTTTATAATACGTTAGCACCTTATATTAAATTTGTCATTTGATTGAAAAATCTTATGTTCATATTATTACAGAAAATAATATACTCGCATGCAGTTTATAAGGTTTTTCTTCTTTACCAAAACTAAAACTAAAAATTTTATGTATATTAAATTGATTTAGTTTTTTAAAGGCTTCGAGCCTACTTTAAAAAAACTCGTAAGGAAATGTTTTAGAAAAACGTTTGGGTACCAGCCTACTTTTATAAATCTTGAGTTAATATTCAAAATCCTGCCTGATGAAATGTATGGAGGGGCATCCAGATTACCAGAGTGGTCTCAAATATAACAATTCAAATTATAGTAAAAGTATGATTTATTTTTTCTTTGTTTGAATATAGGAAATGATTTAATAAAACTGGGCGTGTGCACTTTGGGTGTGATTGTTGGTACATACATGTGCGTTAGCAGTTAGAATATATGGTGTCCGATTTTATTTGCTTAGATATCTACGTGATACTTCCATGCCTAGAGCCTAATGTAAGATATATACAGGCGGTACGTAGGCTAGGTTAGAGCATAGCCAATCGAGTCTGCGGAGTGAGGATATCACACTTGACCTTTCAAATTAAACGCACTACGACTTCACAAGACGGCGTAGATTGAACATTAAGCCATCCATTTGTGCTTTGATTTATGTTGAATGTGTGCGAGTATTTATTTTATTAGTGTCGGCATAACTCATTACTTAGGTACTCGTTTAGGTGGTATCTCAAATATTTGATGACATTTCATCACTTGAAAAAATACGTAGTAGGTATTACAATAATTTTGACATTTATAATCGGCATAGATAAAAATTAACTGAAATATTTTCTCATCTACGGTTTTTTTTCTATGGCTTCACTAGATGTATACTTACAAAAAAAATTTGAACCTAACATTTAAAATTTAAAAAAAAGAATTGCAATTGGTGGCAAGGACCATGATTGTAGGTACTTTAAAAAATTATTGATTTGTTTCAACGGAAGAACGCAGAGATGACACCTTGAGATGTTTAGATGATCTTGGTTGAAAAACGAAAACTATCTGATTGATGAGGGCTATACCTATTGCTAACAGGTAAAAATAGAGGATTTCCTAACATCCGTTCACACAATTCGGGATTTCTTGGTATCCGGCCCCACATATAGAACCATCACAGGAAAATGAATATAGAAAATAGCTTATTAGATATTCGGTCAGAATCTGCCTTAAAACGGTTCATTTTAAATACATACACATACATACATACTCCCTTTATGGCCCCCGCACAACGCAAGCCAGCCCGGAGAAGACCAACCCACAGCAAACCCAACCCGCATGAAACCGACCCCCCAGCTCGATCAAAGCAATCAAACTGAAAAGCCGGCCCCACACAAATCAAGCCCGCCGCGGATCCCCCCCAAACCAACCCACAATGCGGGAGGCCCAAGCCCCACTCAGGAGCATAGGGAGGCATCAAGAGCTCACCATTGCGCTCGAAGGCGTTCGAGGCTCATTGTGCCTTTTCTGACCGGTTGAGGTTTAAGGACGTGAGGTGGTCAACCTCACGGTCCCGATCTGATTTTTCGATTTCCTGCCTCTTACAGGATGCTCGAAAAACCAGCAAAAAGAGCAGAGGTGCTATTCTTAGCCGGCGACCCCACGGCACAACGGTTCATTTTAAATACCTATATGATATTTTAACACGCGTTTATTCAACGTTATAATGCAAGCGACCAGAAAATTTTGTATTTAATATACATTTTAATACTAACGAATGTAAATACAAGATTGTTTATTAAATTATCAAAAGCCAGCTTCGCGTAAAATCAGACTAAAAAGCTGTCCTATAACGCCTTATTTTCATTATAATGAAACATAATACAAAGATTAATAATCAATTGTTATAAAAGATAAATGACTTGATTTAGCACGAAGTATACGCCTGGTATTAGCGGTCTCTTGTGAAGGTGACCTTTAAGGATAACTCGTAAACAACATTATGTATAGAAAAATTCCGATTATCACAGGAAGTAGCAACATATTGTGTGAGTTATATTGCTGGAAAATTCGTGTACATAATAAAATCTTATACTTATTTGTTATCTATAATATAAAAATCAGGTTAGTGCGAACACTTATAACTCGAGATCAGCTAAACAGATTTTTATGATGCTTGGTATATTGGATTCTTCTCCGCTCCGAATAACAGAATAGGTAACTAATAAAAAAAAATCGAAAAAGTGGATATCAAATAATATAAAATATACGAACGAATTTCCTTACAACAACGCCGTCTGTGAAAAAAATCCATAACATAATAAATATGATGTTAACATGTTTGCAGAGCGATTTTTGATTTAGCTTAGCGTTTAGATCAGAGATTTTCATATTCAAGCAATTCGTGGATTCGAGCCCCCAAGCCGACCAATTTCACTTTAAGGTCACAAAGCTTCCCTTTTTGTGAAAGATATCAAAAATGTACACGTGTTAAATTTAATTGATCAGCAATGTAGAATGTTTAATTTAGTGGAAAAGTCATACTAGAATAAAACACAGCCATAAGTGATTTTACTATAAATTCGCCACAAACAAGACCAAACATTTATTTTTAACTAAAAAAATTATAATTTCCATGGTTATGCGTTCAACTTTATGATAAATAAAAAACTGGTACATTAGACATCAATGCGTTGATCGAGATAATATTATTCAAACCTTCCAATAAATGTGAGTATCGGGTAAGTACATATTGTCTTGTATGTGGTTCTTTCTTCTTGTATTCTGGAGAAAAATGTTTCATGCGTTTTAACAAGTTGAGCGGTACTGCGTTAGAAATTTTAAATACTATCTAGTGTAAGTATGTAAATCAACATTATATTTCATGATTCAAACAATAGAAGTGATCGATAATAATATCTTGTTGAACAGACACGCAGATACCAATCTACACGCTGTAAATAATTCAAAACGGCGTAAAAGTGAAAAGGTTCGACCAATCACTGGTACATAATAATATGCATATGCAGATACACAGAGGCTATGTCAAGAATGTATCTATACCTAGATATCATTATGTATCTACTTAGATCACATCATTATGAATCTTTGGTGCTTCGCCTAAAATATAGAAAGAACGTGAATCAGAATAAATTGTAGATGGATACTTAAAGCAACGTCCATTTATTGATAATATCTATTGAAGTGTATTGCGGGTATAATTATTATGTAATTGAGTGATGTTAGAAATTAGAATGCTGTTTTTAAAAATAAGAAAAAAAGTAAACAAAATGAAGAACAAGACAAAAAAACAAAAGGTGGGTATACCTAGAATGCACATATTGTTTAAAAATGCAAAGGAAATATACTTACCTATTTAAATAAATAAAACGAACTTTGCAGTATTACGAATACGATATTGGCGTTATACTGCAAAGTTCACTTTATTTATTCAAATTGGTATAATGACTAAGTATTGCAAAGACACAAATAACGTGTTTGAAGAAATTCATATTTTCCTTTTTCAAAATATTATTTTTTATTTAAAAAAAATTCAAAAGCATGGCTCCGTTTTGCTGAAACCGTTATTTGAAGATCCAGCATGAGAAACTTCTTAAAACTTTAGTATAATGTCAATTTTCAACACAGCTTGGTTTTCTAGATCAGAAAAGAAAATTGTGGATGAAGGATGAGGCTTACAGGTGCAAGTATAATACTGTGATAGAACAATGGTGGAAACGGAAACAAGGAGTTCTTCTGATCAATTTCTTTCAGCGGAATTATGGTAACCCGAAATTGCTCTCGGGGTCACAGAACATCTCCATTACTATTTATTGACTTTCCAATCTCAATCAACAATCGAACTAGCAAGCAAAACCCACTACTTTTATAATAACTATGGCGAAAAGATATTCCGCATCCTATCTGATCAGCTATAATCATTTCGATATGATATACCTATACTAAAATAGTAAAAAAAAAACATTAGGTCAGTTGCCTGTATGATTATACATATTTGACATTTAAACTGCCAGATGTGTTTTTTTATTAGTTCAGCTAATTTTCAGTTACATTAGGAAACATACAATAGCGGTGAGCGTCTGCTCCACATGTTAGTGGCGGCTCACAAACGGTGTATGCTGGCAACTCGACATACTTCGGGTACTAGTCACACACATCGTATTTAATGAGTATCTAGGTTCATTACATAAATCCGATAATTGACCATCACTTGATCAATGACAGCGGATACGGCCCTGGTTAGTTGGGTCACTCTGGTTCCACGTCTGATGACCATCGGTGGATAAAAAACAAATAGTCAAATAAACCAAAGCTTCATGAGAAAACACAAGCAAAAGTGCACTACCCTGTCTGGCAGCGAGAGTGATTCTCCTCTCGGTGATCCAGAGACTGACACTTTGTCAGGGCCAGCTTGCAGGACTCCAGGGGCAAGCAGATTGAAGCCAAGGAAACAACCTCGTTCAGGCAAAGGTTCCGATAAGATAAAAGCCATAACTTGGAACCTAGGAACGCTAACAGGAAAAAGAAGATTAGGAAACATACAATTCAGTATGATGAGAATCTTTCTTTTATTTGATAATCTAGATATGGTATGAAGCCCCTAGATTTTCTTAAATGGACAAATTCAAAGAACACTGGACTGTCCAGTGATATTTTGGTAACCCTAAAATAGCCATTGAAAGATATTACGAAATTTGACATTGAAGTATTAAAACGTCTACTTCTAAAAGTGTTACGGTGACATAAAAAAGTACCAAAGATAAATCGCACCTGCTTATTAAATCTATGGTGTTACCATAGTACATCTTCCAATTACGTGTCTACTTGTAAACACAAACACGGCGATATTTATTATGTGTGTGTACCTATGCATGGTTTGAAAAATAAAAGTTAACACGGAAAGAGATCGTTAGATACGAGATGGTACAACGGTCATAATTATCCACATGACGTGCATTACGTATCACGGATGATTTAACTTGCGAGTATTATTATAGGTCTCAACAAGTCATGTAGGGACGATGTTGTTGTTATTTGTGATTTGAAGTGACTGTACCCTGCAGTATTTATGCAATTGTCCGTGAGTACATATGAGTAAGTGTTTGCATTGTATATGCATTTACGTTATCAATAATGATTAATCAAGTAGGTAGTTATAAACACGATGAAATGAATCCAACTTAAGCATACCGATAGAATAAGGGCGTTTACATTTTTATAAGAAAATTTTTTAATTTTTCCCCTTCTTTACATTAACATTACATGCTTTTTTAGAAGGGCAAACACCTTATTTAAGAAAATAATTTTAAGTATATTATTTACATTTTGTGCATGTGAAAAAAAGGGAAATAAAATAATAAAAAATAGTAATAATAATGAAGAGTGTGTTAAAGAAACAATTTTCTAGCGACATGCATGCGCGTTCCATTTTTATCTTTCTGATTTTCTTTAAAAACAAATGAGTTTGATTCAAACGTTTATTAACAGAACCCGAAAAGTGGGAAGAAAAAAGGTGGTTTCTTTTTCTTTGTAATATATTGAGAGTCTCCTTTTTGCTTATGGTAGATATTCTCTATCCGATCTAAGACAGGATTACCCCGAGTAGACATTTCAAGTGAATAAACATCTAAAATATCTGACCCAATCGGGAATTGATCCCAGGACCTCTTGATCCGAGGTAGGCATCTATGCCACTAGGAAATCTAACAGTTAAAGGGGATGGCGAATAACTTCTCCACCAATGTGTTGGTCAAGTTTTTTTTGCTCTCATATAAAATATTCTGTATTTGTGTGTAATGGCACAGATTATGGGTCGTTTATATTTCATGAAGGTCTGCCACTGGCTGTTTCTGGTAAGTCAAACATGTTTTTAATTAATTTTAGTTACTTAAAGGTTAATTTGAGGAAAAAGAGAAATACAAACGTGACACATAACTTTGATCACATGTCAATGTGAACTTGAGTATCACTTTCATAATCATAATACGTAAATCATCAATAACTGCCATCATTTATTGCAATGATAAAAATGTAACAGTGAGTGGAGTATTTTACAACAAATCAATTAATTACGTAAGTTTTATAAGAAAGAGAAACACTCGAAAATGAGCAGTCTGACGTCTTTCAGATAGTTTACCCGATACCTACGTATTATTGGAGGATAGTTAGAGAACTCGCACATTCCTTGAGCAGAAAGGATCAAGAATAAACAGAATAGAGGTAATTACAGAAGATGACAATTTGTTAATTAACTTTCATAGAAGGTGCTCAGTGGAATACCGAAATACTTCATTCCCAATCAATCAAAAACCATCGTTAATACTTACATTCAAAAGCATAATATTAACAACAATAACAACAACAGCAACAAAAAATAGGGAGGCTGGGAGGGGTCATACGAACCACGTTGCGAAGATGTTTACACATTCTAAACTATTTACCAAGTGCCCAGTTTCATAAACATCATCACCATTAAATTTTATTATGTCGTTTATAAATTGTTTATCTGGTAGTTAATTTGATAGTCCATTAAAATTACGATGGAAATTGTTGAAGATCAATGAATAAACTAGAACTACTCGCAATACAAATATTGTCGAAGTAATATTTTAAGCTTACTTGATTGGATTTAAGCCATTATCACCAGGTTATCACTTTACATCAAAACACATGACAAAAACCCTCGTTCTTGATCATGCAAGTTCTAATAGCCCCTCATCTTATAAAATCCAAACATTCCTAGAATAGGGCACGTAGGGTGTTTTGGCAAGGAAGGATCTATGTTATCTAGAATATTTTCAAATAGAATTCTATTATGTGTTTTGCAGTTGTTAATCGATATTTCTACGAAATTTTCTATAAAATTTTATTCAATCTTCTCTAATATTTAGAGTAAGTAACCTTTTAAATTTCGATGTTCAAGATGTGGTTAGAAAAACTTAATCTTAGAAATAATTATCGGCTTGTCCAGTGCCCAGCCTAGCAGCATGGAACGGCTAGTTATAAGGATTATAGTTTTGTCGGGGGCATGAATTTATCGACATTTTGAACATTTCGTAGATTTCCATGGTGGAAATTTTAGGATACTTTTAACTACCTTATAGCGAATTTTTATTAGTAAACTAGCTTTCCCGACACACGTTGTCCTGTGTTCCTTACTATGAATGTTGAGTTCGTATTTGTATGGTGATGAATTAATAATTATCATTTGACCAATGTGATTCCGAACGATGCGTCTGTTTTAAACCATGTATATTCCATCCGAATTCTTTCATTCACACCAATTGAAAATTTCTGTCAAAATCACAGAATTGGAATAAAAATTATACCTAAGGTAAAAAGTACTAATAAAGTTGTCTACGTAGAGTTTTCTTTAATTTTATAATTTTCCATGCATTTTTCTTAATTTTTTTCTTCTAAAAGGACATTCTCCTGATAAAAGCCTACACGACAAAAAAAGAATTAGCGAAATCGGTCTAGCCGTTTAGGCGTGATGCGATGACATCGGGAATATCTCACTATTTTTATATATAAGATCAGTTATCAGCTACTAAAACAGCCGAAGACGATGATGATGATTAAAAATCAACCGTAAATTAATGAAATATATTTAAAAGTACTTCGTAAAGTTTTTTTGCATAGGTACGAGTATTTAAGTATCACTGTAAAGAGAAATTTCCATGTATATCGTGAATTTATAGGCTTCTATCTATAGAAATAAATCTCTAGATTTATATTTTTTGAACTATTATCTAATTAGATAGGTATCTGTTAGTTGATAGCCTAACGTTTTAACCGTAAGCTTTCGTAGGTCGTGGGTTTGATCTCTAGTGTAGACCATCTTCCTTTTAAGACCCCGAACTTTTCACAGAAAAAAAAGCTGCTAACCTAGGGTAGCCCAGAACTCATAGTATATTTTAACAAACTTTTCGTGTAAAACATATCTTTGCATAAAAATTCATAATTTTACGATTAAAATCCTTAAATTAAATCCTTGAAATTATTATAGAAACTTTAAAATGATATCGACTATTGGAGCTTTTTATTATCTGCTTTAGAACTACATATTCAATATTAATCGGTACTTTAAGGCGGACCCACTGAAGTTACGGACCTCAAATTTTACGTGCTTGTGTAGGAGCATAAGACCAACCCGTATACTAAATTTTATGATTTGAATTGAATTTATGATATTTTTATTTTTTAGCCCTTTTTCTAGAACAAGTGAAATTTTCTTTGGATACTTTAAGAGGGTTCCCCTGAAGGTACAGATCTCAACATTCTACTGACTCATCTACATCGAGGGACTAACCGTTCTACCAAATTTCAATCAAATCGGATAAGAATTACTTTGAGTTATGGGTGCGCACACATTTTTGGCGTACGCGTACGGGTACGCGGAAAATTTTTATTTTTTTTTGCTTTTTTGGAATCTACACCCTCGAAAACGTCGAGAAAATTAATTTCAGCGAAATTTTTTTTTTTTTTTGAAATCCGATCATAAGACTCATGTATATTCCATATACTATGAGTAATATGCTTAAAAATAAGAATTTAAGCCTAAAACATAGCCGTCCTTAATAATGTGTACGAATTCTGTGTTATTATCCAACCCGATACACTCTTCTTAAAGAAATCATTGGAGTTTATGAATAAGTCTGTTAATGACTTAGTCGCAATAAGACATTCAAAGACTAGTATGCGGTTCTATAAAGAGTGCGTTGATCTTTAAGCACTTAATTTAAATTTATAATAATATGGAATAGTTCGCTTTCAAGAGTGATTAATTAATAAAAGATGAGATCTGCTACGACTCCGACCAGTCGTCAACACTGGGTAATTGATGTGTTATGTCTCTCTTGCAGTGAGGAAAGATACATTACGTAACTAATTAACTAAGGGTTTAAATGTTTAACTGCAGCTTAAAGAATCTGTTATGTGGTTTTAACCAGCATTAAAATCAGTTTGAAAATAACGGGAAAGATCAGCTGATATTCTTTAACACAACTGTAAAAAAACAGGAGCAAATGTTAGAGGATTTATGTTAGTTAATAAAATCACTTCTTTGGCTTCAAATTTGAATTTATGGGTACCTACCGGGTGGAGCTACTGAAGGTTTTCAGCTCCATCTTTAAAATTCAGTTTGAATTCAATGACAGATATACAGACTGCAAACTATCCCTCTTCAAAAAAAAACAATAAAAGAGTATAATGAAATATACTTTATTTCCATAGGCCCAGTTAGTTACTTAGACATGTCAAGTTACAAATAGAAGCACATAAAAATACACATGAAATAGCAAACAGAAAAAAAGAAAAGGACTGCATGGTTACTCTTGAAACTCGATTCCAATCCTAAAATCGTAAAATCCCAAAATGGTACTCTTGAAATGCGACGCTAGCGCACGATTGGATTCAAATCGAGTGGTGATTTGAAGAACATGTGAAATCGTGTAAAATTTGAAAATTGGTACTCTTGACGTCGTTTTGACAACTACTCGATTCCACGGGATTGTGTTGGAATCGTCTAACTGTCATTATTTACAAGATCGCAAGAAAGTAACTTTTTTGAAATCGAGAAGACGTATTTTGATTAATATTACTTAAAAAATGGCTCGTCTTGCATAATTTTTAAACATTTTGGAAAACGCACATCAAGTCGATATGCGTCAACGAAATAACTTGCGTAGAATAGCAAGATATTCGCAAAATGCGTTTAGCATGAGTAGTGGGGAATTTATTTATAGCAAATTATAGCGAATATCAAAAGAGATGTTTGAAGAGTTGTGCTGGATTTTGGAACCTCATATGACAAAACCTTGAAGACGAAGTGATATCTCAGTGCAAAACATGCAACTCGACATCATTACCATTGGAAGACATGAAAATGATAATCTCGTATAACCATACCCACAGCACCAACAATTCTTTCTGCAGCTCATGACTGAAGCCAGACATGAGTTAGTTCATCAGCTGTGGAATTCAATCATAGGCGAATATGAATAATTTAAGAGAGCTTAAGAAATAACCATTTTATTATAAAAAGCTTCTGTATTGTAAATTCTATTACACGTTTCATGTATATAATAGTAGTTATATGTATGTAAATTGTCAAGGTTTGTAAAAATAACAAAATTGTAATATAATGTGATACATAATAATTTTATTGACTATTATTTTATACTAGATAATTAAATTATAAAAAATACAATAATATACAAAATAAAAAAACTATTTTCTGTGTCTATATTGCCTTTGCAATCTCTCTCGAGGCTGCTGCCGCTTCAGCAGATCATGAACGAATGGCAGCAATAGTTGCGATTAAAATTCGGCACGCTGCCCCAATTTTTCTGCAGCTTCTTTAAACGCTAATTATTGCTTTTAAGCGTTCTGCTTCCACCCGTTTTTCTTCCATTCATGTGAGACGCTCTTGTTCTTTCAACAAATTCAAAAAATATTTACGATTTATTTTGATAAATCAGCAAATAAAATAATACTAGCACTTTAATAATTATAATAAAATATAAGTAAACAAACAACGCAATACTCTTACAGAAACGTCAAAAATTTTATTTGAAATATAAACGAGTGTTTCCATTTAAAGAAAATAAAATCCTTAAATATTATAGCAACGTCAAATTATTATATTTGTAAAGTAGGACAGTTATTAGTAAATCAAATTCGACTTATTTTATGTTTAAAAAAAGTATACCACTCACGGATGTCAGATTTACTTCCTTACAGTTTGTTTTAGAATAACGCAACATAACAACAATTATCAATTCCTAATTTACAGCGAAAATATTTTCATATTGCAATAACAAACTTGAAACGAAAACGTTTTCACGGCTTGTAACGCCAATCTCAAATCCGATTCCAATCGCACGGAATTTGGTTCAAGAGTACGGTTTAGAAATTGGAATCGAGATTGTGATTGAAATTGGAATTGGGTTCGAATCGAGTGTCGAGAGTAAGCCTGCTGAACTCAACAAATAATTATTGTTAGGAGGCTTTTTAATGTCCAACTGGTTACCACATTTCGTAGAAAAATATGTCGTGATGGTATGGATGGATGAATAATTTCTTGAAAATAACTTTTTAGAAACGCCTACAAATGTGGTTCTTTTAGTTAAAACCCGTTTGAATCCGAACGAATCTGGCTTGGGGCACAATACGAATTGTTTCTAGTCACTTCCACTTTATTATTTGTTTTGTAAGACCCCGGCTTATTAGTCAAACGAGGTGAATGCGATGGATGTACCGGAATAGGCGGGTAAATCTTTCACTTCCTTCAAACCAGAGACAATGGAGTACGTTCGTTGTTTGTTTACAGTGCGCGCTTACAAACAATGATTACATCCATAGAGGTTTTAACCCATATCTTCCCAGTGTTCCATTATTGGAACGGTTTAGTTAACAATTTTTATTATTTTTTTGGAAATGCGCAACTCGTTTATTTTTATGTGCTTAATATCTTCGATTAATAGGCTATAGTTAGAGATATTGTTGCACGATATTCGCATCTGCTTTTTTCTGTTATGAAGCATTCTTTATAGCAGATTTTGAGGAAAAACATTGCTCGTTGTAAAATGTCCGTATATTTTTTGTTTGTTATAATTCACATTCAAATAATACGTTACCAGTTCTATTGTTGTCTCTTTTATCATTATAAAAAATAATAAAAATAAAGATTACTATAAGTAGGTATTTTCATGCCCATTTTCCTAACCGTTCCATTTTTGGAACACTGGGATAATATGCCAATGTAAATTTTTTGTACTATTTTCATGCAAAAAAAAATATTTATTGTTGGAAATTTATTTTTTTTGGTCGTAGTTTAATAGTGTACTAAATATTTTAACATCTAGAAACGAAAAAAGTATTTTATGTAAAGAAAATATGCGGACACAGTTGGTACAACTGAACCTTACACAGTAAGAAAACGTTGTTTGTATGGTTACTTTGAAGGTGAATGACGTCGATTTTCAAAAAGGATCTGCAAAATCATCTTAACCATCGGATTCCACCTAAGGTCTGCTACGCTCAAAAACAGAAAAAAATTAATTCATTGGACTTGATGAGTGACAATACTACCAGGATGCGGTGATATTTTTTTTTGGTCAAGAACGCTATGAATAACATTGAAGCAGATGTTATATCTCTAAAACAGGAGAAAATCCTGAATCAGCAAGCTATTGAAGTGTTTTGCTTTACAGTCAATAGCGAAGTAACCTTCTAGCCTGATTAGTAAGGTCACAGGTTGATAAAGCTGCCGCAGAAGCAGTCTGCTTGAAAGATGTCATAATATGGAGAAACAATGCTATGAGGACAGACAGAAGGTTCGTATCTATAAGACACATGGAATTTTATCCAGGGCAGACACTGTCAAAACAAAAAGCATGCTTAGAACATCTAAAATGAAAACACTCCATGGTTAATCTCTGCGTGATCGAATTAGAAACACAGTAATTTGAAAGATCTAATAAGTCGAACAACGTGGTCAGGTGGGTACGTTATAATTTGTTATTATATGTTTTGTTGGCACTAACATGTATTGAGAAGTTAAATAAAAGTAAGGATACTATATCTTGCCCTGCATGAGGGTACTAAAAGGGCTGCGCCGATCAAAAATACTCTTCAAGCGATGGTAAGAAACCTGGAACAAGGCAAGTCAAGATGATAACCCTGATAAAACAGACTCCTGTGTCTATAAAAGAGAAGAAGAAGAAGATTTTTTATTGTATTATTTTATACAAGCTTATAAATTATAAATTGTGGATTAAAATTTTAAAATCTCTTCATAAAGTACTTTACTGCGCTCTATATCGTTTTTGATTTCCCATACAAAAGCCTAAATGTTACATGTATGTATCTTCCCAGTGTTCCATTATTGGAACGGTTCTATAACTAAAAATCCAAAAATCCAAATTTTTTTTTGACACTTTTTTATCAATACATAGACCGTAAATAGTCCCTGGTATGATTTTCATGAAAATCTAACGGCTATTTCTATGTCTGGGAAGATATGGGTTAAACCATAGAAAATCTTATTGACCTCAAGGGCAACCTTATATCTTTTCTCGAGAAAAAGAATAATGATTGGATTACATTCGTAAATAGTTTGTTAGATTGTGTATTGAAAAAAAAAAATATACGCGTGGGTGATTAAATTAATTGCTATACGAGTCGATAATTCGCATTAAATAATTCTCTTTTTTATATTATTATGATTAAAATTTCCTGGAAAGGAATTGACAACCATATAATTTCGTAACATATTACAGATATCGAATTAAAGTGTCACATAAGTTTTCGAAAAATAAAAATGAAACGTTCTAATCTAGAGACACGGAAAAGTCATTAACATAATATTTGTATCGCTTTTTTAGTCATTATAAAATTTACAGTTTTTTTATTTTCTTAATCTCCAATTAATTTTCAGATGTCGCAAAATGAGAAATATCACAATAATTAACTTTTTATTACGATTCGTCGCATTATAGTTTTAAGGTTACAAGCAATTTGTGTTATTTTTTTTTTAAGACGGCAGCTCTAAATTTAACGACACTCGCAGTGATAATGGTTCAAAGACAATGGGTCGTATTTCATTATCTTTTTTAAACTAAAAGTTAATTTTTATGTGGACATTTTAGGTTAAAGAAAAAAGACTCGGGTACCGAGAATCTGTGTATTGTACGTGATGGGAGAATATAAATAAATGATACGAATAGAACAACACAAGTTAGTTAGTAGGTATATAAAAGGCAGAAGAACATATCTTGAGAATTTTTTAACATCTCACTTACAATTGTGTAGGCAGTTGTAGCGTGAGACTACACGATGTAACTACAATACGTTTTGGTAACGGAAAATGAATAGCTGTGCAGCTATTTTATAAATAATAATATCATTATTTTTATTATCAAAGTTCTCTAGTAGTCGGCCATTACCGGCTGCAATTACACGGATCACCAAAGCAAGGTGAACTCTGTATCTCGTTTATATAACGAGGATCCACACGTAATTACAATAAAATTGAACTTATCATATGAATTTATCTGGTAATATGAAAAATCGATAAGAGATTTGGCAATAACTGATGTATAACAATAACGTAAAAACCTTTACAGACGAGTGACATCATTAGAATTTGATGCTAGCTTAATATTAGATTAGAAAAGCTTTATCCCTCGTGATATTATACAGAATAGTATATTATTTCAGTCATTCAGAACAGCAGATTGAGCAAGCTTGGCCAAGTGTTTCCCATTTCCCTCCAATATTTTTTTTTTTTTTAATAGAAAATGAATCTGTGCTCACTCAAAGTGAACACAAATACACTCCTTGACTCTGTCACAGTAAGATACCGAAAGCTTGTGTCGTGAAAGAGGAAGATGGTCGGCACCTGGGATCGAACCACGACGTCCGCAGTACGAAAGCCGACGTTGTAACCGCTGGGTCACCAACCACTTCTGTATGTAATCACCACATATGTAATCCTTTTTGCAAGGCAGGCCAAAATTAATTATCAAGTCAAACTGAAGATGCTGGCGTAAGCTAGAATAAAGCTGTGCAACTGATTCCGGATAACCAACCAGTCCACATTCTCCACAGTGGAAGCGAACGCGAATTAGTAAGGCTAAGGCACACCATTCGCGATTACCCCAAATGAATGTCATCATTATATCCAAATGTCACTACATTAATACACGTATTTTGCTATTGCTAGAAGAAGAAGAAGATAATACTCTTGCAAGGTTAATTTATATACATCCAGATCCGTTCAGCTTTGCTTTCAAAGTCTAAATCATATTGTTGGAGATATAAAGTATAGATTTATTTTGAATTTTTGAGAGATTTAATAGCTACAATCTTTTTCAGCATATTATACAATATACCTGTTTGAGCCAGTAGCATGGACATTAGCAATAATTGAATTGAAAAACTGATTTATGGGATTGCGTTGAAGTGGGATTTAATAAATAGAGTCTATCTCTGTCACCCATCCATATTTCCTATAGTCCAAAATTATTGCCATCTCTCTCTCCTTAACCTTGAACCTGCAATAAATGCAACGCAACGCTATCTTCAGTAATTAATTACGATTATTCCGGAACACACGCAGTGCGCGTCTCCTTCGCTTATTGTCGCATATTTTTATCGCTTTCGCTAATTTAATCATACGCATAAAATTAATTTTTCTTAACAATCTAAATCCGCTTACTTTACTTTAACATAATAAATATTGCATTGTTTGTGTTGTAAATAAACCAGTGGAATCAACGAAGACATCAGGGGATCCATCTATGCACCAGTTCCATAACCAAAGGTAGGAATTTATATTCATTAATTCTCACCATATGTGCAAACCTTTGATGAGTTTTTTGATTCCATTAAACCGCATCCCGCATATACAGTCCGCTAATCCGCTCAAACATTGAATGGTCCATTACGAACCGGATTAAATTAGCTTTCGCAAAATAAATTTATTGCAAATTTATTTAATTTCGAAAAAATATTGCATTTTTTCGGAACACAAAACCGCAGTTTGAACAAGCATTGTCGATAAATTACAGATTAATTTGTTCATTCATAGTATTAAAATATTATTAATTAATATTTTCGCCGCATTTAAAATAAATTTAATTCATATTAAATTTAGAATAATTGTTGTAACGCATTCACAAGTATTGTTAAAATTGATTGCTGTTCGCTAAACGCATAGCAGCGCTAGGTACTTACTTGTACTTGTGAATTGATACTTACATACAAAAAATTAACGCACCTTAAGTTATTTATATTAAACATAATGATCCAATCGAACTGGATAGAAAAATTAGATTTCTCAAAATAAATATAGTGCATATTTATTTAATTTTCGAAAGATATTGCATTTTTCGAAATACGAAATCGTTTGAACAGGCTTTAATAATAATAAGGTTAATTAATTGTTCTTTCATATTCTTCAAGTATATTATTTAAATATATTTCCGCTTATAATAATAATATACTACAGTTCAGATATCAAATTTGGTATTATTGTCATAGAATTATTCACATCGCCTATCATAAGTACATTCGTTGACTGATACGAGTTTGAAAAAATAATATTATTATCTCGCAAATAAATATATTTAATATTTATTTAAGTATAGAAAAAATATTACATTTTTTCTGAATACCTAAAACGCATTTTGAACATTCTTCATATTATCTAGCAAATAAATATATTAAATATTTATTTTAGTATCGAAAAAATATTGCATTTTTTCCGAATACTTAGAACGCATTTGAACAGACATAGTGTAGTGTTATATTGTTCATTTATAAAGTAAAATATTAATTTACCGCAACGATTGAAATATTGTATTTTTATTAGAAACTCTGTGAAGAATAATTATTATTATTTGGTAAAAATTCGCTCTTCACGGCGTTTCATCACATCGCTTAGGTTCATACTTACATATCTATTAGCTGTGGTACCTTTCTGTTGAATACAAAACGAGTAAAAATACGTTCATTGGGAACTTAAATCGCTACAAATTATAATTAATAGTATTGATTTATTGAGAAGTCGTTTTATATTGTTATTAATTGCATAATAATAATTAGTGATAACTACTCGCTGTAAATTTATATAGAATTTCGTTCGTTTGTTTATAGAGAAATATTTTTCGCTTTATAGTAAATAGTAGATACATTGTTATTTATAGTTAACTTACAATAACATAATGGTGGACCGACTTAGTATGTTGGAGGCCTTAAAGGACAGCATAGAGGAGAGAATCAAGTCTCTTTACGCAAAGATCGCAACACTGGTTTCGAATACCAGATCGGCCTCGCAATTTTTGGTTGATTCCTCGACATTAGAGGAAGATTACAAACAATTTAATGATACAATGGAAACTATTGTCTTGTTAAAAATTAAACATGTCGAAGATTATATACCGTCTTTTGAAGGTCTAAATGTTTTCAAAGATATGGTTTGTTCAATTAAATGTAAACGGGATGAATTGCTAACAGAAAAACAAAAACTTGTTTCACCATCTGTGTCTGTTACTGAGAGTACGAACTCAAAAAATCGCATAAAACTACCAGTTTTGGACATACCTAGTTTTGATGGAAATATTCAAAATTGGTCTATATTTTACGAGTCATTTAAAACAAATATTCATTTAAATACTTCGCTTGACAATTCCCAAAGAATGCAATATCTTATTGGGAAATTGACTCACGGTGCTTTAAATATCGTTGTCGGAATAATACCTACAGGTGAAAATTATAACAATATTTGGAATAGTCTGGTTAAAAAATATCAAGATGATCGCACTTTAGGATCGTTTTATATAAATAATATTCTAGACATATCTCACTCACGTCATGATTCAAAAAGTTTAAATCTCTTCATTGATAAATTGTCTGCAGGTGTTGCTGCATTCAAGCAATTAGCCATTAAAGATAATTTGGATTTTGTTTTGTTATGCTTCGCTCTAAGAAAATTGGATTCTCAAACTGTAAACGAATTTGAAATGTCAGTTAGAGAGAAGGAAATGCCCTTGCTAAGTGACTTAGTAAATTTTGTAAAAGATAAAATAAAAATAATGGAGCGTACTTCAAACAATAATAATTTGAAGAATTATAATAATAATAATTATGGAAATTATAAACAGAAAATTAATCATCGCAATGTTTCAAAGTCTTTTATGACCAATACCAAACAAAATACTTGTTCATTATGTAAAAATTCACATAATCATTTTTATCAGTGTTCTGAGTTTAAAAAACTCAAACCAATAGAAAAGTTTAATTTTATAAAGTCGAATAATGGGTGCATAAATTGTTTAAGTTTAGCCCATAAAATAACACACTGTAGTTCTACAAATTATTGTAAACATTGTAATAAAAAGCATCATACGTTGTTGCATTTTGGTAATGAAAATGTAACTTATAATAATAATAATAATACTGAATCAGTGATGATTGCCAGTACGTCAACATCATTGCTCGCTAGTAATAATAATAAATTACATACAAAGGTAATTCTTTCTACCGCACAAGTATACGCATATTTGAATGAAAATAATAAGAGATTGATTAGATGTCTTATTGACAATTGTTCGCAAAATAATTTAATAACGCTCGCCTGTTGTAAAAAATTAAACTTACGAATTATCCCTTTACACAATTCGGTCATCAAGGGTGTGGGAGTCAGTTCTAAACCAATTTATGGTTATACATCGTTGAAAATACAATCTCGCATTAATCAGCACTCATATGAGATTCAATGTTTAATATTGGACCAAATTACTGAGGACATGCCTTCTGAATTTATCGATACTGGAAATTTTCCCAAATTAATGTCAGTACCTTTAGCTGACAATACATGGAACGTACCGGGAAATATAGATGTCATTTTGGGAGCTCAAATCTTCCCTCACATATTATTGGGAGGAAGAATCAATGTAAATAATTTATCTCCTTTAATTGAAACTACATTAGGATATTTAATAATGGGAAATTTACCTAACACATCTAATAATGATAAAATTAACAGTGGCGTCTCGCATACAATGTCGATGATTTCTCTTATCGATCAATCAGATTTAGAGACATTGTCTTATTGTACCTATTCTAACAATGAGTTAGAACAATCTTTACATAAGTTTTGGCAATTAGATGAAGTACCTAATGTACAGCATTTGAGCCCAGAGGATGAGGAGTGTGAAAATAACTATTGTTCTACGGCCATTAGAGATGGTCAAGGGCGATTTATAGTATCTCTTCCATTTTCTAAAGAACCAAATTTATTGGGTAATTCGTACGCAACTGCTCAGCGACGTCTAATGTCTCTTGAGAAAAAATTCAGAATAGATCCCACATTGCGCAATCAATACAATGATGTCATTAATGAATACATAAAAAATGGTTATTTAATTGAAAGTCCCTCTCAACATGACGAAGAATATTTCATGTCACATCGCGCTGTCATTCGACAGGATAAATTAACTTCAAAGTTGAGAATTGTTCTCGACGCTAGTGCAAATACGCACACCGGTGTTTCGCTAAATGATATTCTACACACTGGAAATAATTTACAAGCAGATTTATTTTTACTTTTACTTAACTTTCGCTTATTTGCTGTAGCCATTACCTCAGATATTAAACAAATGTATTTAAGAATTGGTGTAACCGAAGAACATCAAAAATACCTAAAGATTTTATACCGCTTCAATGATGAAGAAAATGTTCGCATTTTTCAATTTAAATGTGTTCCATTTGATTTAAAGGCAAGTCCTTACTTAGCTATGCGTACAATACGCAAGCTTGCAGAAGCTGAGGTACAATCCTTTCCAAATGCCGCTAAAACCGCAACTTCGGATTTCTATATTGACGATTTAGTCAAATCAGTTCACGCCAGCTCCGGGGATCGAGAGGCTGCGAAGCTGATTAATGATTTGATATCTTTTTTCGCTTCAGGAAACTTCGAGCTAGTAAAGTTCGCCAGTAGCTCAAAGGATCTAATCGCTAAATTACCGCCGCAAAACTGTGCTAAGGTTGTATCACTCGCACGCTTAGAGCTTTGCTCTGCGTTATCGCTTTCTAAATTAGTTCGAATCGTCTATGATTTTTTCAATCCTCGATATCCTATTGAGGAAAAATACGCTTTGTCTGATTCCACGCTCGCTTTATCGTGGATTCATTCATTCCCGCACCGCTGGTCTATATTCGTAGCTAATCGAGTAGCCAAAATTCATGAAAATTTAGATTGCAAACGTTTTTATCATATATCTGTAATAGAGAATCCAAGTGATTGTTTATCTCGTGGATTGATGTCTTCGCAAATATTGAGGCATGAGTGGAACGCACCTAAATGGGTCTCGACTGCGCCTTCTTGGCCTGTCAAACCATTTATACCTACTACTTCAACAGACATACCTGAATTTAATTCAAAGACTTTAAATGTCATTGTACCTGAACCGCCTATATTATACCCGCTGATCACTCGAATATCATCATGGAATAAATTACTTCGCGTCGTAATATATATATTGCGATTTATTCGCAAAATATCAGCTGTAAAAAATATTCAACTTGATAATTTGAATCTAGCCGAAAAATATGTTTTGCTAACCTTGCAACAGGTACATTTTGGCAAAGAATATGCAGCTATTTCGCAGGGTAAGGAGCTACCTTTACCTTTCAAAAGACTTGATCCTTTCATAGACAAGGAAGGTATCCTTCGCATTGGAGGAAGATTGTCTAATGCAGACTTACCTTATGAAAGGAAACATCCCGCGCTACTTCCAAAATCTGATCCCGCTGTGGATCTATTGGTGGATTATTACCATACTTTACAAACCAGACAGAAATGGTGCACTAAAGATAAACCCATTGAAGTGGGTACTATCGTTCTTATACATCTCGATGATGTTTCAACCCTTCGGTGGCCCCTAGGAAGAATCGAAGAGGTTTTTCCTGGCTCTGATGGAGTCAATCGTGTGGCGTTGGTTAGGACCAATAATGGAACGTTTAAACGTCCAGTTGTAAAATTATGTCCTTTGCCAACCCAGTAATCTATCTTACAAGTATTCTTAGTTGTAAGTTTAGTTAATAACAATAATTCTAAATTTATTAAATATTGGTTGCTAATATAGTAACTTGTTTTTCTTTCTTTTCTTTTTTTTTGACGGCTTGTTCAAGCGCTTTTTTGTTCATGTTCACTTTGTCATTATTTGTTGAAAGCTTCGTACGCTTTAAGCTTTCAAGGTGGGGAGAATGTTTGAGCCAGTAGCATGGACATTAGCAATAATTGAATTGAAAAACTGATTTATGGGATTGCGTTGAAGTGGGATTTAATAAATAGAGTCTATCTCTGTCACCCATCCATATTTCCTATAGTCCAAAATTATTGCCATCTCTCTCTCCTTAACCTTGAACCTGCAATAAATGCAACGCAACGCTATCTTCAGTAATTAATTACGATTATTCCGGAACACACGCAGTGCGCGTCTCCTTCGCTTATTGTCGCATATTTTTATCGCTTTCGCTAATTTAATCATACGCATAAAATTAATTTTTCTTAACAATCTAAATCCGCTTACTTTACTTTAACATAATAAATATTGCATTGTTTGTGTTGTAAATAAACCAGTGGAATCAACGAAGACATCAGGGGATCCATCTATGCACCAGTTCCATAACCAAAGGTAGGAATTTATATTCATTAATTCTCACCATATGTGCAAACCTTTGATGAGTTTTTTGATTCCATTAAACCGCATCCCGCATATACAGTCCGCTAATCCGCTCAAACAATACCTATACTGATATTTTTAACCATTAGGTAATTAGAGCTTTGTATAAAAAGTTTAGACTGATTTAAAATCATGAATATCCATTTTATAACTATACTTTATTTCAGTTTAATAATGTGTTGATATTATAAGGCAAGCAATAATGGTGTGAATCGTGTTTGTAAACAGACAGGTCAGGTTAATATTCAGTTATGCAATCTTGGTGGGATGAAGTTACATTATATAAAGGGCCTAATGATACCTTAAGTGTGAGCCCAAGACGTGAAGGTACCTACCCGCATGTTGTGCCAATATTAGAGTTACGAGAGATCGTTGAACTTCTGTCTGAGTTCCGGTTTTTAGAATGTGTAGGAACGGGTAATGTATTCGGTAGCGAAGTGTGGATTAAATTTATGCATCTCGCCAGTCGCCGTTGGGTCAGGTCGAATGTCGATGTTATGCCTACGTAATTTGAAGGCAAATAAAGTATTTCTATACATCGACGTAGTCTTTATTTATTATGAATAAGGCATCTCTTTGAACAATGGAACATCTTATATAGACTTTCACAACACAAGCTTTGCTTCTGTGAAGGAAGTCAAGAGTGTACTTGTGTTCATTATGGGAAGGCCCATATTCAATTAATCATCATCATCAGCCCTCCTCAGTCCAGTATTGGACACAGGCCTCCCTCCCCGACTTCCATTGCTCCCTGTCGGCAGCCACCCTGTACTACTGGTGTCCGGTCACCTTTCTTATGTCGTCGGACCATCGAATTTGTGGCCTCCCTGGGTTTCTGCTTCCGGTACTCGGTCTTCACTCCAGGGTTCTTTTGGACCATCGGTCGTCCGTTGTTCTGACCATGTGTCCAGCCCAGCTCCATTTCAGTGATGCAACTTTTTGGACCACATCTGTCACCTTTGTTCTGTCTCTAATCCACTCGTTGCGTTTTCTGTCTCACAAACTGATACCAAGCATCCTTCTCTCCATTCCTCTTTGGGTTGTGCGGAGCTTTTGCATGGTTCTTTTTGTGAAGGTGGTAGTTTCAAAACCATACGTTAGTACTGGGAGAATGCAAGCATCAAATACTCAATTAATACCTACCTAATAAAAATTAGATAAAACTTATCGTTTGATGAGTTGCTTCTACGCATACAAACTATTCTTCCTAACTGAGAAAACCAGAAAGAAATGTTAAAAAAAAAAACAATTTTCGAGTTCAATTATCAAATATTACGTTTCTGAGTCATTATTGTCTATTCCTAGTATTCACAAGATGACCAGTTAATAGTTAAGTCAGTACGATTGAGTCACTAAAGTCTAGCGATGCTGATGCAGACCAACTTGCTAAGCGTTACATCAGATCCTCTCTATATTATACAATTTTGTGTTTTGTGCGGCTATTTTGGTCCCAAAAGCATGGAAATAGTCAATCCATCTCGCTTTACAGTAACGTAGCCATGGAAGCATCCTCTAATACAGCGGGTTTTTCCTTTGAAGTAGATCTATATAAAAACAATAATTATAATGCCAATATGTGACAAACATTAGAATCAATTCATTTATTTGTTCGCGGCATAATTTTAAGGTAAAGCAGGCTTACAAAGATAAAAAAAAATAGAAACAAAAAAATATAAGTATCAATGGTTTAATGTAGTTAAGTATTAAAACTATTAAAATGGTGGTATGTCATGGTATTTGGTTACCGCTGTGATCTTCACCTTTTATAAAGGAAGAATTTATTTCAGTAATAAAATTCAAATGTGGGTTGATAAGTAGCATGAATATTTTTTTTATCGTTCAATATAATATTATGTAGATCGAGATTAGGTTATAAAGATCTACAAGATTACGTTGTCAGATGATAATGGGTCTCCAAGTTATATGAGAATATTTAATGCGTTGCATTGGAAGTAACCCAAAGAAATCGATTATTGATTTTACAGAACTTAATATTATAACATGACAGTTCTTATAAGTTGTTATAAACCAGATGGAGATAGCCCTGATGGTTTACAGCCTCCGCAAAAAAGTCGGGGTACGTACCGTGTTTCCTTCTTGTAATTTGTAATACAATGGGTATTTGTACCACTTCATCAAACGAAATGTGCGAACAATATACGAAAATTGAACATTGAAGACGATAGACCCATGCTTAGTGATTTTGAATAATTTGTAGATTAAATTACAAAAATTTAATAAAAATATTTTTCTTTTACAAAATTTCTGTTCGCTATCGTTTCTTTTATTGGTTCATAGATTCGTAGATTCGCATAGACTTTCTGACTTTCAAACGAGAATCATTTGAATAAAATAAGATGAATAGAACATAAATAATTTGTTCAACTACAAAAAATAAAATGCTTCTATAAATGGACAAGAAGAACTTTTCCAGAATAATATCGCATCATCATCGATAAATTCTCGTCTTTTATCAGCACTGCCGGCGCATAGGTGAATACTGTAATCCCGGCTGACGAAAGAAAAATCGAAAATAAATAATAAATAAATATTATTTCGTTTGATAAAGTGGTGAAAGTACACATTTTATTTACGATAGAACCAATGTTAATATACTTTTTCATGACTGTCTACTTCAAAGCAAAATATTTGTTTCTTAAATAGCATTTTGTTGTTTAAAACTAAAACATAGGTTGAAGAAATAACTTCGAGTTATTATTCGATGCAAAAAAATAGACATGTAGCTAAATATTTTCTTAAGTGAATAAAGATAAAATACTACACTAAAAATGTGTGATTCATAAAACCAAGTTACCTAGATATAAATAGTTTCCATTGAACCACAGGAATTCACTAAGCATGACAACCGATATGCCAAATAAATTCACATTGTGTGTAATATTTTCCTCTTTTTAAAGCTGGTAATTATGCCGAATTCAGATTAATTCGAAAAAAAAAAACAGCATTGTGTGGTCCCACAAACGGATACTAAAAAATAGATCCATCACGTATGTTGGCTACCAAGACCAATTAAAAAAAACTAAACTGATTCAATACTTACAAACACCACTATCCATAAAAATAAGGAAATCCGTTGAAATATTTTTTGCCGCTATAAAACGGTCAAACAGATTTTGTTCCTAGTCGCTGTACTTACTTGGCATTTTAATGGAAATTTATTATGTCTGATTCTAGTTCCTAAACAGTATGAAAATATATTTTTGTGTTTTGTTAATTGTTATGATAGTCATTATACTTACGACTGAGGAAGACCGCTGTGTGTTGTAGTTATGATGTCTTGACTTATCGTCAGGTTCATCAAAATCAGAGTGTGACACCGCCGATTTCTTCAAGGCACTGTAAGAAAAAAAAAACAGTTTTTAAATATAGCAAAAATCAATAAAATTATACAAAGGACAATTTATATAACATGGTTGTTTAGTCAAAAAAAATAAAAAAAGACAAACAAATTAATCTACAAGTATATGCTGGTCAAACAAATGTATCGATTAGTATCAATAGTGCATGGTAAAAACAAAAAAAAAATGAGAAGTTATATTCAAAATTGGTCAAATCCAATGTTCAATAATTCTAATTGCAATATCTTTTTATTTTTATCCTGTTTATTTTTATTTTTATCCTGTTTATTATTTTTAACCCGGACACAAGTGATTTTGGAGTATTATTCTAATTCACGTCTTTTACTTTTGAGTTGCTTATTTGGCTGCAGTAGGTACGCTGTGCTAAAATTTGATGATTATTCAACAATAATAGAGTTGAACCGTCATTAAAATTTACAATTTGATACAGCGGAGATTTAATAAAATGACATTTTGGACTCGAAGTTGATATTGCATATTCAAAAAAGTGAAAACCCTATTGTTATTGTCAGCTGATTACCTGCCTGCCATTAAATAAATATTACCAACACTATACAATTTAAATTATATCTTTATAGAGTAGTTGTAGCATGTGAATCGGGTATAATTATTTCATCAGTATAGGTCTAGATAATTTCGTCTATAAAATTATTAGTTCAAGAGTTATCGCAATAAAACCACTTAAAATTAGGACAGACAATTTTGGTGAACGTTTATTATTCTCCAAATGTGTTCTGAAGGCCAAATCTCTCCCGTAGCAGGACATGCCCCCCCTCTCAACCCACTTCATCTTTCTTCACCGCAGCCCTCTGATCTACCAGAGCGCAGCGCGTGAGTTGCATTCCAGCGATAGACAGCCCATAGTCAAGAGGTGTGTGTTTTTATCTCCCCTCGGCGCACTTCGCGTCGAGGGAGAGTGTTAGGAAGAAATATATAAAGTTATTTGTAATTACAAGTTAGATTCAATAAACATTTTAAGTATTGGAAATTGTGTATTGTGGCTGGGAAATTGCGCGTTTAACAGAGTGGAAACTAAGTTTTTTCTACCTCAGTAAAATAGTGTAAAATCCAAGAAACAATTAATACTAAAAGATCAATAGAACATTATAGTGATTAAAGAAATTAGTTAATATCAGACTGACAAAAGTGAAACCTAAACGAACGCATAAAATTAATAATAATGTAACCTGTGTTTTGTACCGAACTTGTAACTGATTAAATTCTTGTGTCTGGAAATAAATAGTGACTGAATTGGCTTTTGGACTTTAATTTGAAATGATGTTCCAAATCTCGAACTTCACATCGCCCTGATGATGAGAGCTTGCTCTACTAATAGCTGAGGCAATTGTAGCATCAACCTTTTGGTCTCAAGGGTTGCACCATCTGTTCTTCATATCGATCAAGACCTAAGAGGAGGTATGTGACATCTACACACTTCGATAAAAGGGTAAGAGATTCAAACTATAAGAAGTATTGATGGATCCGTATAGATGACACTGTCGAAGGGTATCACTTGGAGAGGAGAAGGAGACAGGAGAGGGAACCCGTTACAAATAGCGCTGCCAACGCGTGGCTTTGATTTGAGGACATCTTCGTGAAGGAAGCCAATTTTCAGCTTGAGTCAGGAACCGGACCACAGGCGGGAAGTCTTAATAATAAATAAATTCAGCTTGAAATACGAAGAAAAGTACGTATTATCTTATCTGACTGTATTGTAGTTTTGTATTGTTTCATTTGTGTACATAATTGGTCAATCTTGCTTAATGAATCTGTTTGATGAGGATGAAGGAGAGTGAACATTTAGGGGAGGAAAGAATGCCACGGAAATTTGATTAGAGTAGCGTTTCATAAATTTAGAATCAGTAAACTGTACAACGTAATTGATATTTCAAAATTAAATTTTTGTATGTGCCTGTTTATGGTAGTGTCTTAGAAAAGAGCCGCGTCATAATCACGTGTTAATATTTTCTAGCGGGAAAAGATACTTGCATCCACTTGTATTCTGATTGTGTATAGTGTGTATGTGTATGAGTAGGTACTTATAGAAATAGCTCACGCGCGCGAACGATAGATGTATTGGTGAGTCCGTTGCTAGGTTACCGATATTTTTAAAGCAGGATTCCCCAACTTTAATTTCAGATGAGTTTTTTTTAATTGCAAATTGTTGGATTGTAGAAAGTGTCGGATAATAGTCGCATAATAGAATCATAGTTTCATTTCATTGTTTGTGGTTGCTGGGTTGCAAGAAATTTTTTTTGAGCAAAATTCCTCATCTTTAATTTCAAATAAGTTTTTTTCAATTACAAATTGTGGATTGTAGAAATTGTCGGTTAATAGTCGTGTAATAGAATCATCGTTTCATTTCATTGTTAGTGTAACTACTCGGTTGTCGGATAAGTAAAGTCATTGAACTTGTATTATGAAAAGATTTAGTGAAACAGAATTGTAAATTTTTCATAGGTAAAATTGGAAGGAGAAATTACATTCGATTAGAACACAGAAAATTATAGATAGTAAATTTTGAATAAAAGATGTCGTAGGTAAAGTCATATTTGGTGTATAAATTAAAAGCTTTGAATAATGAATAAACTAGTAGATTCTGTAATTGGTTTGGTAGTTACGTAGAAATCAGTCCTCACAGTCGTACAGGTTTGAAAAGAAACTTTTCACATAAAAAGTTGTTTTGTTAAAAATAGAAACAGTTTTAGATTCACTGAACTTTCCCCAAATAAAGTTCCGTAAAATCAACGGTCGGAAATTATTATTGTTTTTTTTTCTTGTGTATATTCTGTGCTATAGTAGGTATAATATCCTTTGTGTAGACTGCACGGGTATAATAGCGTCACCTCAAGGTTAATTTTTTTTGTCATTTTAGAAACACGTGAGACTTGCAAGGATATATTTTGCAAGTTAGATCTTGAATGGGTACCGGTATGTACTTATTACTTATGGGATACGATACAGTACAATCTTATAAATTAAATCAAAGATTGATATAAAGTTTTTTTTTGCAGATTAAATTAAATACGTATTAAATTCCGAGTTGGTAAATAATAGTTACAGTAAATCTTAGCATGTACTTGTCTCTAGTGTGTAAAATTCCATGCCGATTTATCATTTGAATAGTGATTAGAGATAGTAAGTTTTTTTTTTTGCATAAGTACGTACAATTCTATACCAGACTGGTAGTCCTAAAATACAATAGGGTTCAGAGTACAATAATTAAAGTAGATAAATCACAGATAATCAGTTGTGTTGCAGTTATAGGTAGAGTTTTTTTTTTGTTGTTTTGTTTGAAATTGTTGTGCGAAATAACTTTTCTTCTTCTTCGTTGACTGCAGGCTCCCCTGTTTGATTCAATCAGATTGTTTCACCTTTTGCGGCTACTTGAGAATTTCAAATGAGCAAGTTATTGATTAGTTTTAGAGTGACCAGAAACCATTCCTTAGTGATTGGCGTTGTGCATAGATAGACATAGTACAGCCTTGCGATGAGTCGTAAGACACTTGCCCTACCTTCAAGGGATAATTTTTTTTTTGAATTTTTATAAGTACTCGGTGACGTCACCTTACGTGACTATCTTTTAGAGTTTATTGAGCCAGTGATGACGATATTCTTCGGAAAATTGCTGTTTAGCGGCCCACATTGTAATCCAGTCTTGTTGCTTCTGGGATTATAATGATGGAATGAGCCGTATATTTTTTTTAAGTTACTGGATAGAAGCAACTTCCACGTTTTAAATTTTTATTTACAGTTTAATTTTTTTTTGGTGTTTTTGTCAGGTTCGCATCGTTTAAACATAGGATCATGAACATAGTCATGTATAGTTAGTAGAACGGATTATCAGTTTCAAACCGCATCGTAGCGATTTGACAGAATAATATGAAAGTTGTGTTCGAATAATTATGGGATACAGAAATGTCTAGAGTGTCATGAATGTGGCACAGTTTTTTTTTGAGATCCTTAAGATTGTCTAGAATTATTGCGAATTACCATATGTATGTAGTGCTCCTTTCTGGCTGGATATTTTTTTTTGGTTATTGTTATGTGTCAAGGGTTTCACTTATAATAAACAGTTGTATTTGGATCCGCGATAGCTGGTCAGCTGTAATATGACATTAGTTCATTTTAATTTTTTTTTTAGAAATGTATGGATAAGATAGTGATACGTTATGTAATGAGCAATACCTTTTCATGTCTCAGTATTTGCTCAGTTGATCATAGAAATTGAGATATGATGGCGCCTATAAAATTTAGACAGAATTAACATCAAATATGTCGGCTAGCATGAGAGACCATCACTCAAATTTATTCTTGCATTAATTGGGCAGCAAGAACTTAGAGTAATTAGAATAATTTTTTTTATTTAAAATACAGTATGCAAGTAGAAAGTTCCAAATTGGCAAGTGACCAGATTGTGTAAACAGCTATTAATAAATTGTCAACATTGTAAAATTATGTCGTATCTCTAAAACCAATTGAGCATTGACTCTGTAGAGCTGTGATAAAAAGTACCAACAAATAATGAACAGTGTTTAGTGTGACAAGTGAAAGGTTCGACCAGTGTTTTTTTTGGACTGAACCTATGGCCTTTTATAAATTCAACTTAAAACATCTAAAAATAATTATGATACACAGCATTAGGGATCCTTACTTGATACTGTAGTTATAAGTGTTATTGTATAAATGATAAGTTAATATTATATAACTGATATGTAAATAGAGTGCCAACAAGGTTTTGGTATCTCATGGGAGAAAGTTATATTATTGAAATGTGTTTTCCGTTCGTTGCCATTGATGTGTTCTGGACGAATATGTATAAACACTATAGCCTGGCTTGGCTGAGAAATAAGTCGGTGATAGTATTTTGTTTTGTAATAATGTTTTGTGAGTTATTCGTTGCCGTAGAATGGTTCCGGGCGAATGATTCAAATGGTACAACCTATGTCAATTATGTCAAGGTTTGTAAAAGCATCAATTCATAATTGTAATTATTGTTCTGTGTAAACGAATGTATGGACAGTATGAATTGATAGCTACAAAATGTGAAGGTGTTAAAAACACAGTCACCAGAGCGATTCCAGCTTAAAGTAGGATATTGTTGATAAAGTATCTGTATTTGATGTCTAGAGTTTTTTTTACGGTGGTTATCCGTAGAATGCCTAGAACATTGTTGTTATATGTACATTAGTTTTAGTCTGTCTGTTGGAAGTGGTGTATGTTTCAATGGGACGCCATAGAATTATCATTACCACCTTCCTAAGGATAAAATTAGTTAAAGTTAAATTTTTAAAACAAGCTGCCATTTGGTTTAACATAATTGAGTAAAGAATTAAAATGATTAATTGAAATTTTGGTGACACCTAATTCTTCTAGAAATTGTAAAGTTGTTTCTGTATAGAGCCTTAGTAAATTTTGAATCCTGTATAAGTATATATTGTCATTTTTTTTTCTTCCTTCCTTATAGGTAATATCTTCTAAGTATTGTTCTTGATACGATTACTTATCATTCTTTGAATTACTTCTGGTATGTCATATATGTTTTCTGTGAAATTGTGCCTGGGTCTCGAGGTGAACTTACTATAAATAAATTTTTTTTGTGATGTATGAAAGTCTTGGATCCAAGTAACTGTATAATTGTGAGGAGCGAATGTGAAGTATGTGATTATGTTGATTATGTATGTAATGGTATGTTAGTATCACAAGAGAACCTCGATTTACTTCATGACCGGCTATAAAATAATTGTTCTATGTACTTGCTCACAGAAAACATCACTTACTTCTTCTTATAAGGATAATTTTTTTTGCTTTTGTTGAAACTTAGTATTGTATACCTTGCCGTATAGGAGTCACCAACCTTTTTTTTGATGTAATCTTCGTCTCAGTAATTTAATATTTTTCTTAAGTATATTAATATCATAACTTGCCTTGTATAACTGATACATTCTGGGGTAGCAAACCTTTTTGCGAATCCTTTCATTCTCATGTAAAGTTTTATTTATACATATTTTTTTTGTTTTGTATCTTACCATAATACTTCTTCGTTCGTTCTGGGGTCGCCAACCTTTTGTCAGTACTTAGAGAATTTTTTTTTTAATTTTTTTTTTGAAATTTTTGTAATAGGATATTTGTAGCATGTGAATCGGGTATAATTATTTCATCAGTATAGGTCTAGATAATTTCGTCTATAAAATTATTAGTTCAAGAGTTATCGCAATAAAACCACTTAAAATTAGGACAGACAATTTTGGTGAACGTTTATTATTCTCCAAATGTGTTCTGAAGGCCAAATCTCTCCCGTAGCAGGACATGCCCCCCCTCTCAACCCACTTCATCTTTCTTCACCGCAGCCCTCTGATCTACCAGAGCGCAGCGCGTGAGTTGCATTCCAGCGATAGACAGCCCATAGTCAAGAGGTGTGTGTTTTTATCTCCCCTCGGCGCACTTCGCGTCGAGGGAGAGTGTTAGGAAGAAATATATAAAGTTATTTGTAATTACAAGTTAGATTCAATAAACATTTTAAGTATTGGAAATTGTGTATTGTGGCTGGGAAATTGCGCGTTTAACAGAGTGGAAACTAAGTTTTTTCTACCTCAGTAAAATAGTGTAAAATCCAAGAAACAATTAATACTAAAAGATCAATAGAACATTATAGTGATTAAAGAAATTAGTTAATATCAGACTGACAAAAGTGAAACCTAAACGAACGCATAAAATTAATAATAATGTAACCTGTGTTTTGTACCGAACTTGTAACTGATTAAATTCTTGTGTCTGGAAATAAATAGTGACTGAATTGGCTTTTGGACTTTAATTTGAAATGATGTTCCAAATCTCGAACTTCACATCGCCCTGATGATGAGAGCTTGCTCTACTAATAGCTGAGGCAATTGTAGCATCAACCTTTTGGTCTCAAGGGTTGCACCATCTGTTCTTCATATCGATCAAGACCTAAGAGGAGGTATGTGACATCTACACACTTCGATAAAAGGGTAAGAGATTCAAACTATAAGAAGTATTGATGGATCCGTATAGATGACACTGTCGAAGGGTATCACTTGGAGAGGAGAAGGAGACAGGAGAGGGAACCCGTTACAAATAGCGCTGCCAACGCGTGGCTTTGATTTGAGGACATCTTCGTGAAGGAAGCCAATTTTCAGCTTGAGTCAGGAACCGGACCACAGGCGGGAAGTCTTAATAATAAATAAATTCAGCTTGAAATACGAAGAAAAGTACGTATTATCTTATCTGACTGTATTGTAGTTTTGTATTGTTTCATTTGTGTACATAATTGGTCAATCTTGCTTAATGAATCTGTTTGATGAGGATGAAGGAGAGTGAACATTTAGGGGAGGAAAGAATGCCACGGAAATTTGATTAGAGTAGCGTTTCATAAATTTAGAATCAGTAAACTGTACAACGTAATTGATATTTCAAAATTAAATTTTTGTATGTGCCTGTTTATGGTAGTGTCTTAGAAAAGAGCCGCGTCATAATCACGTGTTAATATTTTCTAGCGGGAAAAGATACTTGCATCCACTTGTATTCTGATTGTGTATAGTGTGTATGTGTATGAGTAGGTACTTATAGAAATAGCTCACGCGCGCGAACGATAGATGTATTGGTGAGTCCGTTGCTAGGTTACCGATATTTTTAAAGCAGGATTCCCCAACTTTAATTTCAGATGAGTTTTTTTTAATTGCAAATTGTTGGATTGTAGAAAGTGTCGGATAATAGTCGCATAATAGAATCATAGTTTCATTTCATTGTTTGTGGTTGCTGGGTTGCAAGAAATTTTTTTTGAGCAAAATTCCTCATCTTTAATTTCAAATAAGTTTTTTTCAATTACAAATTGTGGATTGTAGAAATTGTCGGTTAATAGTCGTGTAATAGAATCATCGTTTCATTTCATTGTTAGTGTAACTACTCGGTTGTCGGATAAGTAAAGTCATTGAACTTGTATTATGAAAAGATTTAGTGAAACAGAATTGTAAATTTTTCATAGGTAAAATTGGAAGGAGAAATTACATTCGATTAGAACACAGAAAATTATAGATAGTAAATTTTGAATAAAAGATGTCGTAGGTAAAGTCATATTTGGTGTATAAATTAAAAGCTTTGAATAATGAATAAACTAGTAGATTCTGTAATTGGTTTGGTAGTTACGTAGA